>JAQZBX010070310.1:0-15436 GCA_029593785.1 Cabassous unicinctus
TGGTACTACACCCGCAATGGATATACACATCCTGGGGCCTTGCCACCGAGCATAGACCACAGTTCACATCACAGGCCACACTCTCTACCACCCAGTTCTGCATGGTATATTCTGATGGAAAGTGGCCTACATTCGTCGCTGCTTCACCTCTCAGGACAACCCCCAAAGTCCGAAAAAAGCCCGAGCATATCAACTGCCCCTCCTCACCCTGCCCCAAAATGGACTCATCCAAGTAACCTGGCGAGGAGACGACAATGGGCAACAGACATCCCAGGGAATTTTAAAATTTAATACTCATTACATTTTAAATATATACCAAGCATTGCAATGTTCTCACCCACTTCTGACCATATATACATAAACTCACATGGTACTTTTTATACAAATGGTAACCATTTTTTAAGATTGGTACACAATTAAAAACAAAAAGAAAACCTGAGAGTCAAAACATATTTGGAAATCTGAATTAGAAATCACATAAGCTTTTGCCCTATGTCCCACTTGAGTGAACATCTCATGAAGATAGGGACTATGTTGTATCTTGGCATTCCCTCAGAATACATGGTATGATGTTTTACATGTCATTATCACTTAATATATGCACTGCTTATCCATTTAAACATGTATTAAGTGCCTACTCTGTACTTTACATGTCCACTGGGCTGGTTGGCATCTATATCCAGGGATGCCAGAGACTGGTCATGTAGTTGTCATGCCTAAAAAGTGAGCCAGACTCAATGCTTGGCAGTGGAACTGTTGGGCTTGTCTTCCAACCTTATGAAAAGGCATATGGTCCCCATAGATAAGGTGATTCCATGGTTACCCTATAATTCAGATGTTTAAGATCAATATAATGATGGCATCTATCATACTGACTAAGATAAGTCAAAAGAATAATTGCCATGTTTTCCTAAGAGCACTCCAAGAGATGGAATTTCTTACCAGGATTGGTTCAGTATACCAATCCTTTTTGACTACTTTAAGCCAAAGAAGTGAAACTGCCAACATTTATAGAATATATAGAAGTCATCTGTTTTTGAAGCTTTCTCCTGCTGCTTAAAAGGGTGTCAAAAGAATAATAGTCAATAATCCAAACAATGGATTTATTGAAAGAGAAAATGTTTGAGAACCTTACTAGCTGTTAAGTTATATTGGCTTAAAAAGGCAATTAGAGGATTTTCATGAGGGTATTTACAATAATTAGTTGACATTTAAGTTCTGTGTTACAAAGGAGGGCCTTACAATACAAAAAATGACCATAGATTGGTTATTATTGCATACTTATCTGTTTCTGATAGGTTATCTCCTCTGTACAGAAACCAGCTTATACTTCCTCGCTGTTTAAACTGCAACTTTTGCTGGGTATATTTCACTTTTTAAAACAGACTCCAGTTTTCTTTCTAACTCTTTAGAAAATCCTTGTCACATCTCAGAAAAGGGGATTGCTCCCGTAATACCATTGTAGGTAACTACTTTATTTTATTTAACAGGAGCTAAAAGAATGAAAAACACAGTTAAGTCAATGGCATTCTATCAATTGTGTAGTTTAGTTAAAAGAGAGGCTCAGATTTTACAACTAACCTGAATTTCTTATAAATCATCACAACATAGATCAAACAACCAACGCCTATTCAACCAATATATTAAAAATGTAAAAGTAACCACAGGGGTAACAGATGTAGCTCAGTGATGGAGTGCCTGCTTACCATGTATGAAGTCCTGGGTTCAATCCCTGGTACTGCTTAAAAAATAATAATAATAAAAGTAGCCACTGCTTTTTTAAACATTCATCTCTAAGAGTCTTAAGGCATTCTCCTCTTGGAGACTGGCTCATCAAAAAATTAGCCTCAGCAACAAAATTGAATTTCAAAGGTAAAAATGCTAAGGTATCAAAACAAAACAATTCTCAATACTTTGTCAACAATGACCTGGGAGAACTCAACTTATACCACTGAAAGTACAAAAACTGCTAGCTTAATAAGATTCTAAATAATATTCTGTGAGTAAACAATACATGACAGATTTAAGATGCCATAAACAAAGTAAAAGAAATATATATACAAGAACTATAAATAATCACTGTATTTTATCAAAGCTTATTCTTTAATCTGAATTTGATTGTGTCACCTGGCTTAGATGCAATAACTACCTGAAGAATTTAGACCCTTTATGAAAATAAAAACTGATAGTAATTTTTAAACACAAATTAAAATCCCTAAGATCATTCTTTAGGTTTTTAAACAACTAGTCAAACTGGAGCGGTTCTCCTGCTAGGTGTGATAGGAACATACTCATTTTCATTATCAAATGTATCTATAATATTATCTACCTTGTCTTTTCATGCATAAACTTTTAAAACATAAAGCAGAAGTTATAAAGTGTTAGCAAATTTCATTTCCAATGGTTTTAATTTGTTGCCAGAATTTAAAAATTAGAAGATTTCACATAGATGTGGGACTTGTAAATTCTTTGGAAACATGGAAAGACTTGCCACACTGTGTTCTTGGCACACTGGAAAAAGTGAATGTAGCTCACCCATTTAAATGGGATTTGGAAGCTGTAGTTTAACACGCTGTCCCCCCAGATAAAATCTCTATACCATCTTACTCTCAGCAAACTTTATTCATTTATGCACAGCTCTGGCCCACATAGGGGCATAGCAGTCCCTGATCTAAAGTTTCATAATGTTTCTTTTTAATAACATAAAATAAAAAGAAAATGAATATGAAGTTACAAGTATCCTTTCTATGCTCTTATCTTATTTTTCTACCTCTATTTCATTAATTTTCAAGATCAAGAGCTCTTTGACATCTCTATAAATATACAATACACATAAATTATCATTACATGAGTAAATAATTTTACAGGGTCATATTAAAAAGCTTTCTATGCATTTGTTTTGATGTACTTGTTCTGATAATTCTAAATATACATGTTAGTAGACACAAATATAGACAGAATATAAAATTAAAGTATAAAAATTTCAGAAAAAGAGAATAGGTGTAGGGAAATATCTCTTCTAGGAATCAATTGTTCCTTAAAACTGATAAATTCATTTTTTACTTTTAAAACGGATGCAATGAAAATTCAAATTACACATGTAAAATATCTAAAATTTATCCAACTTATTGTCAAATCTAAGATAGCATAGTTCTTTCATTTGAAAACTTCTTTAAAATATATTCAAGCAAGATTTAATTCGCAACCAGAGCTTCCACTCAAAATTACATTCAAGTAACTCTTACAATTAATATCTAAAATATATTTTAGTCATACCAAAAGGAGCCTTAATAAAAGAGAAGGATTTATTTCTAAATATAATTGTATTTTTAATAATACAATAATACTAAATATGGAATTTTATATTTTGACTTCTATAATTATACTTAGAAAAAGTATATTAAAACGATATTAAAAATCTTTTTTTCTTTTCTTAATGGGACTACAAGTGATTCATTGTCAATGTTTTACATTTTTACATTTACATAAACTTCTTTAAATATCATTTTTTGTGATAAAAAGTTGAAATAAAAAATAAAAATGACCTAATACTGCAACAACAAAAAAAAAAAAAGGAAAGGAAAACAAACAAGATCAACATAAAAACACTCTAAGACGGAAAATTAATCAGTCATCCTACTCTAGGGTTTAATTTCAATCAATCCTGTACTAGAATAAATGCACACATACATTTAATGATTATAGTGATAATTATAGTTTCAAATAAAGGAATAGAAGAATAACAAGTAATTTATAAATGAGTCTATATCTATTATATTGAAGAAATAGATAATCATATATTCCCAAATAGGTCCCACTGAAGGGGTGCTGGTGTCATGAGGTTGTGTATCCTTGCCCATACTGTCCAGAAGTCCCTAGAGTCATTGGTAGCACTTTTGTTTAAGGTTTTGTTACTGTGGCAGTTAGTGCAATCTTCCTGAAACTTGCATAAATGTAACCTCCAGAATGACCTCCCAGCTCAATTTCAAATCTCTTACCATAAAATTTATTATTTAATGCTTCCTCCTTTTGGTCAACGCCTATTTCCACATAAACCAGTGGTTAGTGTTTTGTAATAATCCCTCAGTGCCAGGGAAGCTCATCCCTAGGAATCATGTTCTATGTTGAGGGGGAGGTAGTGAGTTTATTTGCTGAGCTTGGTTTAGAAACCACATTTTAGTAACAAGGAGGTGTTCAAGAAGTAACTCTTAGGCATTAATTTTAACTAGGTTATGTTTCATTTTTATAGGAATAAGGTTCCTAAGTACAGGCATTAAGATTGGGGGCTTGGCATATTGACCTGTTTTCTTTCATTAGGCACTTCCTATAGGTTCCAGAGATTTTTGCCATTTTATCTGAGAGAGTGATCAGAACTGCCCAGGAAAGGGGTTTAATATTTTGTCAAATATTCTGTGGGTCTCTATCAAGAAAACATGCCTATGACATACCTATGACAGCATGGATATATTCATATCCTACAGAAGTAAGCTTTAGGTGCATTTTTCCCCATTTATCACCCCTCTATTGACACCTAATACTAGTGAAGTAACTTTTCTTATAGATCATGAAAGAAAATTCTTGTAATTGTATTTTTTTTACTTTTAAAAAAATAAATTTTATTAATACATATTAATAAATCATAATACATAGTGTTTAATTTTGATGAGGTACCATTTAATTATTTTTTGTAGTTGTTGCTCTTGCTTTGGGTGTAAGTTTTAAGAAACTACTGCCTCTAACAAGATCTTGAAGATGTTTTCCTACATTGTCTTCCAGGAGTTTTATTATTCTCAACTTTTATATATAGGTCTTTAATCCATTTTGAGTTAATTTTTGTATAAGGTGTGAGATAGGGGTCTTTTTTTTCTTTTGGATATGGATATATAGTTCTCCCAGAACCATTTGTTGAATAGACTGTTTTGGCCCAGCTGGGAGGATCTGACTTTCTTGTAAAAAATAACTTGACTCTACATTTCAGGGTCTAATTCTGAGTTCTAGATCTGGTTCCATTGTTCAATGTATTTGTCTTTATGCCAGTACCATGCTGTTTTTACCACTGTAGCTAAGTAATATGCTTTAAAGTCAGGAAGTGAGAGAACCCCAATTTCACTCTTCTTTTTAAAGATATTTTGGCTACTCATGGTCCCCTACCTTTCCAATTAAATTTGACCACTAGCTTTTAAATTTCTGCAAAAAAAAAAAAAAGTCTGTTGAGATTTTTATTAGGATTGTGCTGAATCTGCAACTCAGTTTGGGTAGAATTTCATTCTTTAAGTCTTCTTCAGTTTCTTTTAGCAATGTTTTGTAGTTTTCTTAATACAGGTCCTTTATGTCCTTGATTAAGTTTATTTCTAAATATTTTATTGTTTTAGACTATTATATATGGAATTTTTTTTTGCTGATTTTCTCCTCAGATTGCACATCAGAAGTGTATAAAAATGCCATTGATTTTTGTGTATATTGTATCCCTCCAATATAATTCTAGTAGCCTTGTTTTGTATTTTTCATGATTTTCTAAATATAAGATCATACCATCAGCAAATAGTGAAAGTTTTAATTCTTCCTTTACTATTTGGGTATCTTTTATTTCTTTATCTGAACTTATTGCTCTAGCTAGAACTTCTAGCACAATATTGAATACTAATGGTGAAAATAGAGATCCTTGTTTTGTTCTTGAACTCAGCAGGAAAGCTTTCAGTCTTTCACCATTGAGTACAAAGGTTAGCTTTAGGTTTTTCATATATGCATTTTACCAAATTGAGAAAGTTTCCTTCTATTTCAATCTTTTCAATTGTTTTTATCAAGAAAAGGTGTTATATTTTGTCAAAAACTTTCTGCATCAATTGAAAATACCATGTGAATTTTCTTCTTCAGTTTATCAATGTGGTTTACTAAACTAACTGATTTTCTTTTGTTGAAACATCCTTTCATACTTGGGATAAAACCCACTTGATTGTGGTGCATAATTCTTTTAATGTGCATTTGGATTTGGTTTGCAAGTATTTTGTTGAGAATATTTGCATCTATATTAAGTAGACACATTGATCTGTAGTTTTCTTTTTTCATTGTGTCTTTGTCTGGTTTTTGTTTTAGGGTGATATTGGCTTCATTGAATGAGTTTGGTAGCATTCTTTCGTGTTCAATTTTCTTGGAAGAGCTGTAGAGCAAGATTGGTTTTACATCATCTTTGAACGATTGGTAGAATTCACCTGTGTAGTCATCTTGTCTTGGGGTTTCATCTTTGGGAGGTTTCTCATTACTGTTTCAATTTCTCCACTTGTGATTGTTTTGTTGAGGCTTTCTGTTTAATCTAGGGACTGCGTAGGTAGTTTGTGTGTTTCTAGGAATTTGTCAATCTTATCTACATTGTCTAGGTTTTTTGGCATAGAGTTGTTCATAGTGTCCTCTTATGATTTCCCTTATTCCTGCTGGGTCATTGATAATGTGCCCCCTCTCACTTCAGATTTTGTTTCTTCTTTTGTTCTTTGTCAATCTAGCTAAGAGTTTGTTGATTTTTTTGATCTTCTAAAAAAACCAACTTTTGGTTTTGTTGATTTTCTCTATTGTTCTTTTGCTCTTAATTTCCTTTATTTCTGCTCTGATCTTTACTATTTCCTTCCTTTGGCTTGGTTTGGGAAAAGTTTGCTGTTCATTTTCAAATTTCTGCAGGTGTGAAGGTAAATCTTCAATTTTAGGTCTTTCTTCTTTTTAATGTAAGCACATAGGCTATAAATTTCTCTCTCAGCACTGCCTTTGTGGTAGCCCATACATTTTGATATGCTGTGTTCTCATTTTCATTTTTCTGAAGATATTTGCTGAATTCTCTTGCAATTTCTTCTTTGACCCACTGATTATTTAATAGTTGTTGTTTAATCTCTGTATATTAATGTATATTCTTTTTCTGTCCATTTTGATTTCCAGGTTCATTCCATTATAATCAGAGAAAGTGTTTTCTATAATTTTAATCTTTTTAAATTTATTTGAGACTTGTCCTGTAACCCAACATATGGTCTGTCTTGGAGAAGGATGCATGAGCACTTAAAAAGAATATTTATCCTGTTGTTTTGTGGTGCAATGCTCTATAGATATCTGTTAAGTCTAGTTCTTTTATGATATTTTTCAAGCTTTCTGTTTTGTCATTCATCCTCTCTCTATATGTTCTATGAAGGGATTCAAGGGGAAAGAAATCTAAGTTTGTATGTAATACAAATAACAAATAGAAAGTGAATATAATACTATTAAAACAAGTACATTAATTTATCAAATATATTGGAAAATCTAATGAAAATTCTAAAGTATTTCTTTCTGAAAACTTGAAAATATTGCTGAGAAAATTAAAGAAGACTCAAAACCAGATAGAGAGCCAAGTCATATAAAGGAAAACATCTTCCTAAGGTATCAAATCTTACCAAATTATTCAATTCAATGTGATATGCATAAAAAAACACAGTATTTTCTCAATGATTGTTTCTTTATTTTTGTATGTGTGTATAATTTCTAAAATTTAGAAAACTAAAAGGAAATACAAGAATATAAAACAACCATGACAATTTTGAAGGAGAATAAAGTTGGAAAATTTACAGCACTAGATTTCAAGATTAATATAAAGTTACAGTATTTAAGATCATGCAGTTTTGATGGTAGAAAATCTAATAAATACATCAATGGAACAGAATACATAGTGCAAAAGTAGACCCACAGATATATAAGTCCTCAGATTTACAAAAGGGCACCAATATAATATGGAAGGCAATGTCTTTCTATAAATGTTAAGGAAAAATAGCTACCTACAAAAATAAAATCTTACTCTTTGCTTCTGAAAATTCCTGATAGTAATATGAGATTGCTCAAAAGTAATTATTTTACCCCTGGTGAAAGTTTATAAATAATAAATAATGTTCATTAAAATAACTATCTTTTAAAGTTTCTTTGTGAATGGACATAGGTATGATTTCTTAATCATAATTCTAAAGATTTATTAATAAATGAAATAAATGAAAAACAAATTAAAATTAGACTTCATTAAAATCCTGAATTCATCAACAATAATAAATGAAAAACAAATTAAAATTAGACTTCATTAAAATCCTGAATTCATCAACAGATAAACTGGTTTAGCAGTCATTCATAATACTATAACTGACAATGATACCATATCCAATATATGAACAACTCCTGCAACACACTTTATAATAGTTTTGATGGGGAATTTCACAATAGACAACCCCTAATTTTTCTATAAATATATGAAAAATGATACCTACCTTGGAAATGAGTATTAAAAACAATGTAATGTAACTTCAGACACTTTATATTTGCTAAAGCTTTCAGGAATCTGAGTTAAAGTTTTGACATATACATGGAGCAGATAAAATTCCCATACATTGCTGGTGTGCACATACAGTGGTAGAAGCATTTTGGAAAAGAGCTTGTCCTTACCAACTATGGTAAAACATACCTTGACTTTATGATACAACAACTTATTTTCCATATATTCAAAAGAAATTTGTGTTTAGGTCCACCAAATTACAACCACAACATTATTCACAGGATATATATTGTTTCTAAGAGCAAAATTCTGGTAACAGCCAAAATGTCCCTTATCAGGAGAATGGATAAATAAAATGTGCATGATTCATCAAATTGATTACTTGCAGGTGAACCTGAAAAAATAATGAAACATTGATACAACATATAGGAAAATGAGATAGACATATAGTGAGCAAAAGCATTGAGCTAAAAAAAAAATACTGCATGATATTATTTGTGAATAGTTCAAGCATATTCATATGAATAAATGATAGAAATCACAATAATAGTTACATCTGAGGGTACTGATACATGGGTACAAATAAAGTCATATTGAGGAAAGCAATAGCAGAAAAAAAATTCAATGCAATTTGTCCTGCACAAAAAAAACAAGACATGTTAACAGAACTTATTCAGGCTGAAGGGAAATTGTCTCAAATATAATCACTGGATGCAGCAAGAAATGAAAAGAACAAGGAAGGTCACCTATGCTGGTCAGGCAGCTATTAAAATATTAAGTTATGGTAGAGAACCATAAGTTGGAAATTAATATTGAAATATTTAGTATAGTAAGCAAAAGTGTGAAATATAAGAGTGTATAACTGTAAAACCACTGGAAGAAAAATAACAAAAATGAAGACATATTTCATCAATCCATTAGAAGAAAAATAGGGAAAAGAACTGATCTTCCAAATTGACAAAAATCCTGATAGTACACTGAAACTCAATGTGAAATAGTGTTTATATAAAAGGAAATAAATTAAAGAATCCAATGAAAACTTAAATATTTTCATAGTGGACAAAAATGCAAAGTCAACCTAAAAGCTTAGGGGAAGGCACAGGACGCCTGAAACCCATGTATTCAGAGATCCAGCAACTTGATTACTATCCCAGAGTTGAAGATGTCCTTTGCCACAGAAAGATTCCAGCTCAGCTTGGAATGAGGTATTTATGGAGAAGCTCGGGACTGCATAAATCTAAAAAAAGGTCAATTATTTTGTTTTAGTAGTGGAAATAGTGTATATTTTGGGAATGTACATCATGCTAAATATCTGACTATGTTCATGCAAATTTTAAAGCTTATCTAGAGGAGATTAAAACAAAATGAAAAGGAAAGCCTGAGAAGTAACCTTTCCAACAACATGAAAGAAATGGTTCCTATTGTTCTCTTTCTTGCCTTTTCCTTGCCTTAATAAAGCTCAGACATCTTTTTAAAATTTTTTTGAAACATATTTAAAATGAAAGGAAATTATATGTTGAAAATGAAATTTAACGCATGATAGAAAAAAGATATATATGAAAAATAATAGGAAAAAAAGCCTTTGTAGCTGCATGACTAATTGTTCTAATACACTTTAGACCTAAGACAGGAAATACGGCTCAATACTAAAAGTGATTTTACACTATGATAAAGTGGTAGATTCAAGAAGAAGACATGACAATTTTAAATTTGTGTGTACCTACTAAAATAGTTTAAAAATACATAAAGCATAATGTTTCATAACACAAAACATATATTTTTAAAACCCAAAGTTATAGTTGCAGTTATAAATATAATTGTTAGTATATAAGATATGGGCAAAAATCAACATATAAAAGTCTTAGTACAATTGACTAACTTGTCTTAATTAGCAGATATAGATTATCACTATGAAATACACAGAATATACATTCTGTTCAAATGTATGTTGAAGAGTTGGCTACCACAAAGAGTGTTTTTTCAGAATACAGTCACATTAAACTAGAAATAAGTGTTAAAAAGGGAGGTAGCACTTCTAAAAACCATAGAGAGTTTCTGCTTCCCTGAAAGAATCTGAGTGACTCATTCAAACTATTGTTGTGAGAACTCTGCAACACATATTGTGTCCTTTCTTAATATACACCATGAGGTAGGTACTAATCCAAATGTATTACTTGTCCCTTTGGGTCACACACTCGAGGGGCACATGAGGGTGGACAGGTTGTTAACTTATTAACAGATGCAGAATCTGAATCACCAGAGAGGGAACTCATGAGGTGTTCACAGGACTCCCCGGCTGCTGTGCTGGGCATTGCTCAAGGCTGGTTAATGGTCTTCAATCACCTTATGTTGGCATTTGGACAATTTCAGAAGGGCTGTTTTGCCATTTAATCTATTTTATATACTCTGGGTTTGGCCTGACTCCTAAAAATCACTCTGCTCCTCAGAGGGAATGCCTAAGGTTGAGCATTACTGCCTGCCATCCTGGGCAAGGTCTGATCCCAGGCTCTGGATCTCTCCCTTAGTCTCTGGAATCAAGAATTTTCCCTAATGAACCCTCAGTTTATTAGGAGAACAATAATCAGTTTTCTGTTTAAATTACTCTCTTTAATCTTCAATTATTTTCTAGGTTCAAAAATATTTGTATTCATTAATTACAGAAGTTTTGTTGGTGGAAAGATTTTAACTGAGTTGTATTCCCTCACCATCGAGAGCAAATTATTCCTTGAAGCTGCCCCTGGGTACTAGCTATAATCTGTGCCATTGGATGTGTTCCCAGGGGCCTTCCCAAATGCCATCAGCATTTCCTTTCAAATAAAGTGTACAGGGATGCTCTAGTTATAAAACCAAGTGATTCTTGTCATGATCTCAAACATCACAAGGAAATATGCCCACTCTTCCTAACTTACACCTGAAACATGATTGGGCATTATTCAGAAATCCTGGCTTGGCTATCTAATATATGCAAGACAATATTATATTGTGACTGTTTAATAATATTAATTTCTTCTTTCTTCTTCCTCTTCATATCATTACTTGAATGAGCATCACTGCTCTCCTCTATTGCCCACATGTTTTTGAGAGGGACAGTAAATTATATAATAATAGAAAATATAGATAAGGAAGTTAATCATATAATGAAATCAACTTCTTCTTTTTCAATCATTGCCTTAAAAAACTCAGTCCCAGCAATTTTTTTCATTGTTTACTAAAATTTGTTCATAGAAATTTTACACATTTTATATAACATTTATCAAAGTCTTAGTTACAGATATCATGTGTGTAAAAACACTTGTTTAATATATTTTTTCTTTTTTTTCTCCAAGCATTTTCATATTCACTTAAACAGTTGAGGCACAAGTAGTAGTAAGAACTGCATTTTTTACGTTACAAGAAAGAAATTTTGTATGATATCTGCATGATATGCCAGTTTTCTCAAAATCTCTCCTGCAATAGCATTTCATTAACACTCTGGTCCATAGGTTGATTCAACGTGGTTACAAAGACAGGCAGGAAGGTGATAAAAATATCAAACTCACTGAATCAAGTATTTACTGACTGCCTGTTCAGTTTTACACACTTTACATAACTTAAATTGAATGTAAGTTTTACAGTTAAATATTAATAGAACAACAATGCTGCCATCAGGCAAGCCTGTGTTTTAAATACTTTCACTTTAAATACAAATTATGGAACCTTTCTATTTAACAAAGATCCTTGTCCAAAGAAGCATGCCAGCATACACTAATACATGTTTCCATTTCCAAAGGATTTATAAAAGTGTGCAACATTAGCAAATGGCAACATCCAATCTGTTGTCAACTTTATTTAAACCTTGAGTTGTTTCATTCCCACCTACTAGGTACCATTTGTCCAGAATCAAAATACCCTGGTTTCATCAATGCTGTTAAACCTTTAGGTAGGAAACAGTGTTTAGAGGGAGGACGAATAAGCAGGTGATTTTTTTTTCTTTTACCTAATACAGCTAGCTTTCAAAAGTGGAAGTTAATTTTTAAAGTATCAAAGCTGTCATTTAAATAAGAAAATGTACTTGGCTTAATCTGATGTAAAATGAAAATATCATTGCCTTTAATAAGACTTAAATCGAAATTGCTTATTTTTCAGAAAGCTAAGTGATACTAAGCTTATATTGCACTACAGTTTTCAAGGGCCTATATTAGCTTTCTGCCTTCCTAAAATCTAAGTTGACCCTTCACTCCTCCAGCCAAGCCTTAGTTTTCCTGGGCCCATTCTTTTCTTGCCAAGCTCTCTGCCCCTATGCTTTCTTCCACCTATATTCTCCCCCTAAACCCCTCAATCTTTACCCAGGATATTGAGAGAGAGAAGATTGTTTCTTAGCTGTATGGACATTTCCTGACCAATCACCACTACATTGTATTGCATTTCAGATCCTAGTAGTAAAACTGATTAACCATGATGTTTCTATTACTCATTACCCCAAAAAACACACCAAGTGCCATAATTTAAAAAGTACCCTGTGTAAGAGTTCTTACAAACCTAGAAGGTACCTGGAGGAAAAGTCCTTAAATGTTTGAGTCACCTAGTCCAATGTTCTAATTTAAAGGTGAGGATACTAAGGATTATATGACATGATGTGCCCAAGGCTACGGCTAACTAGAGACTAAAGTAAAACCTGTTTTTCAAACTCTTTCCAATATACCACTGCTGTTTTATCAGGAACATTTCTTCCCAGCTGAGAAATACTCATAAAAGTTGAATCAAAGGAAGCAGAAGTATTGGAACTGCCTCCCAGCAAGGGGGAGAGTGCCCTGTTGAGTTGAGCTGGGATTGAAGCAGTCTACCCCTGTGACTCATCGCAGAAAGAATGGCCTTCAGCAAGTTTCTCAAGTCATCTCACACTCTCCCTGGAGCAGGGCATAACTGCATGTGCAGAAGCAAATGGTTAGTATTAACATGGTCATGTCTGTTGTAGATAAAAATAATACCCATTAAATTAAAGTTTACAAAAATAAGAGTAATATTCACAACAATGTTTGTCTATTTTTTCTATTTATTTTCTATAAAAACATAAATACCTCAGGTGAATTTTCAATTCTTGTGCATGGTTCATATGAATTGCTCTCTATTATACTTATATATATATTCATAATTCATATTATACATTACTTCTGCAGGGACATTGATAATGTCCCCCCATCATGTCTGATTTTATTTATTTGTTTCTTGTTTCTTTGTCAGACTAGCTAAAGTTTTGCTGATCATGTTGATCTTCTCAAAAAAGCAACTTTTGGTTTTGTTGATTCTCTCTTGTAATTTTGTTCTTAATTTCATTTATTTCTGCTTTGATGTTTACTATTTCTTTCCTTCCGCTTGGTTTGGAATTAGTTTGCTCTTCCTTTTCTAGTTCCTCTATGTATGCAGTTAAGTCTTCAATTTAGCTGTTTCTTCTTTTTTAATGTAAGAATTGAAGGCTGTAATTTCCCTCTCAGCACTGCCTTTGTCGTGTTCCATAGGTTGTGATATGTTTTGCTCTCATTTTCATTCATATCAAGATATTTGCTAAATTCACTTGCAATCTCTTCTTTGACCAACTGATTGCTTAAAAATGTGTTATTTAATCTCCATATATATATGAATTTTCCCTTTTTCTTTCTATTGTTGTTTTCTGGCTTCATTTTGTTAGGATCAGAGACAGGGTTATGTATCGTTTCAATCTTTTTACATTATTGAGACTTGTCTTGTGACTCAACGTATGGTTAATCTTGGAAAAGGATCCATGAGCACTTGAAAAGAACATAAATCCTCTTGTTTTGGGGTGCAATTCTCTGTAATGTTAGGTCTAGTTCATTTATCATATTATTCAAGTATTCTGTTATTTATCTTATGTTCCAATACTGAGAGTGGTGTATTGAAGTCTCCAACAATTATTATAAAGATTTATATTTCTCCCTTCATCTTTGACCATGGATGCCTCATGTATTTAGGGGCACTGAGGTTAGATGCACAATTATTTAGTATAATTATTTATTCTTGCTGAATGCCCCTTTTATTAACATATGATGTCCTTCTTCATCCCTTAGAAGATTTTTGCATTTAAAGTCTATTTTGTCCAATATTAGTATTGCTATTAATATCTTTTTTTGGTTACTACCCTCTGTGAAATAACTTTTTTCCAACATTTCACTTTTAACCTTGTTTTTTCCTTACATCTTAGGTAAGCCTCTTGTAGACAACATATAGATGGCTCATATATATATTTTTTCATCCATCCTATCAGTCTATGTCTTTTGAATGGGGAGTTCAGGCCATTAACATTCAATGTTATTGCCATTAAGGCATTATTTACCTCCTCCATTTTGACTTTGGCTTTCTTTTGTCATATCATACCATTGTTTATCTTTATGCCCTTTAATTGTCCTTTCTAGTAATCTTCATTTCTACACTCTTCTCCAAATCACTTGCCCTTGTTTTTTATACCTTTCAGGCTGCAGCACTCCTTTTAGGATCTATTGTAATTCTGGTATATTGTTTACATATTCTATCAGGTTTGTTTGTCTGTGAGGCTTTGAACTCCTCTTCATTTTTGAAGGACAGCTTTGCCAGATAAAATGTTCTTCATTGGCTGGTTTCCTCTTTCAGTACCTTAAATTGATCAGACTGCTTTCTTCTCTCCTCCATGCTTTCTGATGAAAGGTCATCACTTAATCTTATTGAGGTTCCCTTTTATGTGATGTTTTGCTTTGCTCTTGCTGCTTTCAAAATCTTTTCTTTTTCTCCGATACTTGTCATTCTGAAGAGTAATTGTCTTGTTGTAGGTCTCTTCAGATTTATTCTGTTTGGGGTGCATTTTCCTTCTTCGATATTAAAATTTATGTCTTCTATAAGGGTAGGGAATTTTTCAGTCATTATTCCTTAAATATTTTTTCTTCCCCTTTTGAGTTTTCTTCTTCTTCTGGGACAACAATAGTACACACGTTTTTGTGTTTCACATTGTCATTCAATTCCCTGAGACCGTGTTCCATTTTTTCATTCTCTTCTCTTTCTGTTCTCCTGTCTTCCAGTTCTGATGTTCTGTCGTCAAAAATCACTATGCTTTTGAACAATTCTAATCTGTTCTCATGTGCCATTAATGAATTTTTAATCTCATCCATAATGTCTTTCATTTCCATAAGGTCAGTTATTTTT
>JAQZBX010070311.1:0-15438 GCA_029593785.1 Cabassous unicinctus
CTCCTACAGCTTTGAATATTATCACTATGCAAAGGCCTTCACTTTGCAGCTAGGCACTGTGTTAATAGTTAAGGAAATGGATGGCACAGTCCCTGTACTCAAGGTTGGCAGGCAGTGGGTTTAAAGATGACATCCTAAGAATTCAACTAGAAAGTCAGAGATTCAGACCTCAAATCCAGATCTGTGTGGGCCCTCGGACTGCTGACTGTGAATCTTGGGTCATAATTCCATTCACAGCTACGTGGTTATGGACAGAGCTAGCACATAAAAATGATCTATTCTTGTCTTTCCTACCTTCCACTCTCACTCTTACTACTCATTTTTTCCTAGAATATTTAAACAGGTTCATAATTAATCTACCTTTTCTCCCCAGACCAGTGATGGGTTACTCTTCTTAAAGCCCAGCACTGTTTGATCCTTTTGTATGGCCCTTGTCTTAACTGGGGTTATTTTCACCCTCCTACCACCCCTTCCTACTAGAATAAAAGTAGTGGAAGTTTGTTATGATTACACTGCAGAACTCTGTCATTCATTACCTGTTGGCTCTTCACCTATTCACCTTCCAACCCCTGCCATGCATTATAAATTCCTGCTCATCCTTCAGGTTTCAACTCAAATATTACTTCCATTCCTCATAGAAGTTTCCCTTAACTCCCATTCAAGGCAAGGTCCCCATCTGTCTCCTGTATCACAATGGATTTTTCAGTATTAGCACTTAATACCCATTGTGAATAATATAATTATCTGTGTGATTATCTGATTACAGCCTGTCTGGTCCTCTAGAATTTAAGCTCCTTGAGGGCAAGAGAGCATGTCTGTTTGGCTTATAATACATACTGGCAAATAACAGATGCTCAAAAGGCAAATTAAAGAATAAATGATTCTCAGAGCCCCTTCCCTCATCCTGTATATCACAAGAATATCAAAAGAATTATATGAAATAATGAATATAAAATTCATGGCACTGCACCTGGAAAGAGTAAAAGCTCAATAAATAACTATTTATAGCCTCAAGAAGCAGTCCACATATTATTCCCTTATATTTGCATAATTTTTCACAACGTATAATGTGTTCTTCCATAACCTTGTAAAATGCTTAACACATATTTTGTCTTAATGATAAATTAACACCTTGACACACACAATGCCATATTATCCCTACTACAACCCTTTAGGGTGGACACGACCAGGATTACTATTTCTGCTTTATTATTGACATGCAGAAATACTGTTACATGGCTCTTAAATAACACAGTGGGCAGTAAGACAAATATCCCAATTACTAACCAGTTTATTTCCCTTACTTATATAAAACATATAATTAAAATAAATAAATTATAAACATTCATGTTCAAATAAGTAAATTATAAAGAGTCAATCATAAATATTCATATCTAAAATACATAAAGTAGTACAAGCTAGTAAAAAAAAAAATTAATCCAGGTTCTCTTGGTAACACTTTTATATTGAATATTAAATAAAAGTGCATTTGAAAGTGTTCTGGATGAGTTCCAAAGCTCTATTCAAACAGAAGATTCTGTTATTGCTAAAAGTGAAGTCTCTTATTAAGCTTTATTATACTCATACCTGGCTTACCTCCACAAGTATATATGAACTTAACATTGATCTTTTCACAAAAGGACATTTCTCAGGAAAGTACAGATTATTGCTTCAGTTAATATTTAGTGTACTTCACAAAAGAACTATACAAAAGATTAAGTAAGAACTCTCCTATTAGCTGCTCCTTGTTTGGGAGGACTTGCCCAGGCTACCTGACACATACTAACAAAAAAGGCAAAACAAGGTCATGGGGTAAATAGACGTATAAAACATATTCTGAAGGAGCAATCATAGTGAGAGAATAAGAACAGCAACATAAATAAATAAATAAAACTGATTTTAGGCCTGTGCTTTGCTGTCTTTCTGCAAGAAACTGTTCACAGGGAGCTCCCTTCAAGTGTTCACTAAGTCTGACCAAATCTCCCATATATAACTAAAAATCCTTCTCAAATCCACTTTCTCCTTGGCAAGTTCTGAGGAGGATAACAAGACTTACGACTTGGATTATGAAATTTACTTGAAATATTTTTAAATGTTTAATAGTTAAGTACATAACCCACATTATTAACATTAACTTACAAAAAAGCTCATCATTAATGTAGTATCCATTCTGTCACACCATTTCTACTTAGGTGGTATGATCTAAAGTATAAATTAATTGGCTAAATGATGACCAATGACAATGCTCTTCTTCTTTATTTTTAACAAGAACAAATTTCTTATTTAATTAAATATTTTGCAAGTCCCATGTAGTTATCATAAATACGTAAAACTGGCACACTCTCCGTGGGGGTACAAAGTGTTATAATTAACTCTTATTACTTCATCACTGGAAACTGGATGTGTTATTCACCTCTGAACGTATACAGATGTCTAGAAGGAAAGATGTACATGATGTCAAAGGTCAAATGAAGCTTTTCCCTGGATAGGAAAACTGTTTTCTAATGACATCTTTTTCTTTTTCTTTTTTTTGTAATTTGGTGAACAGTCTTTATTTATTTATTTACCCCACCCCCCCTTATCCTGTGCTCACTATCTGCTCTCTGTGTGTTCTTCTGTGTCTGCTTGTCTTCTCTTTAGGTGGCACCGGTAACCGATCCTGGGACCTTCCAGGGTGGGGGAGAGAGGTGCTCAATCTCTTGTGCCACCTCAGCTCCCTGGTCTGCTGTGTCTCTCGTTGTCTCTCCTCTGTGTCTCTTCCTGTTGCATCATCTTGATGCGCCAGCTCTCTGCGCAGGCCAGCTCTCCTATGCAGGTCAGCACTCCACATGGGCCAGCCCTCTGCGTGGGCCAGCTCTCTGCTCAGGCCAGCTGGCCACGCGAGCCAGCTTGTCTTTCACCAGGAGGCCCCGGGAATTGAACTCTGCACCTCCCATATGGTAGACAAGAGCCCAATTGCTTGAGCCACATCCGTTTCCCTACATCTAACATACCTGGAAGCTGATTATTTTAGGATTGCCCCAGAATATAATAAAGTAATTTCAAAGTAACAGCTACCACCTGTTGTGGATGAGGAGAGTGACCTTGCACGTGGTCAAAAAACAGGAGAAGCATGGAGGTAAGCAGAAGGACTTCCACATATACGTACACACCTTGTGTATGAGAACCTAGACAGTACTTCAAATATGGCCACAAAGCCGGAAACAGATCCTAAGAATTCACATTACAGAAATTGCTAAGTTAGGAAACTTCTCCCTGTATAATTCTCAGGACACTTTTCTCCCTTCTGTTCTAACATTGTTGATGTGTACAACTAATTGAAAAGCAGACACTTCCAAAAGCAATACCTTGAGTTTTGGCTAAGACTTGGAAAATCTACAAGATATTACCTTTTTAGAAGAAATCAGGGTCCTAAATATGGCCAAGTCATAATGCAGCCTGAATAAAGAAATTCTAAATTTTGACAGGCAACTATTCAACTTTCTTAACACATGACTAAACCACGAGAAATTTACTTCTACTTGGTTACTAAATTCATAGATGGTGAAAGGGAAGGTACTTCCCATCTGCTGAATGGTATGGTTTTGCAATCAAAATGAGGCAAAATAAGTCAAGAAGATGCAAGTTGGATAGAGGTAAAGCATTGACCAAAGGAACCAAGTTATTAAATATCCTACAAAAAAAGCTTTATAACATTAAAAGACCATGTAACGCTGACCATGAGAATATTACTATAAACCTATAGTTCTAGTAAGGTAGGTATGTTTTCTTTTTTTATATGAAGAAACATATAAATCTGAGTTTTAATAAGGCAATGTCACAGAGTTCACAAGAAGTGATTATTGGTGATTAAAAAGCTTGATGCAAATGTTGAGAGCTCACAAGTGTGTTAAACTGCAATGTAAATACCACTACTCATAATATGATAATAATTACAACAAATGAGAAGCAATGAAGTAATTCTGTTGGTTTAACCCATTCAAGATGTCACACAATGGGAAATTAAGGCAAGAGTATGTATCTCATTTGGTGGTGACATAAATAGAAAAGTGAAAAATTAATTAACATTCCAATAAATGTTCCTTTTAGTTGTCTAATTGTTTTTAATGTTATGTGAATAAATGGCAACCTGATAAAATTTAGCATTTTGTTTTATCTATGTGCTCTGAAATTTCTTGGTTTTCTTTTCAAAAGAAAGCACACTAGCTTAAGACAGAATGTCTGAAACTCATGAGTTAGTTCAGACTCACAACAGGGGCCAGATGCCATTGGTTTAACAGCGGACAATGTGGGCAAGATGAAAAGCTGGGCAATTCAAAGATGTCCAAACATCAAGAAAACATGATGAGAAAACAATTACTGCTATGTGCGTCCTTTTGACTGACCAAGTAATAAATACTTCAGAAATAACTGCAACAGTCATTCAATGAGAAAAGGTGGCTTTTGAATACCATTTACTGTTAAAAATTAGGAGATTTAAAACCTCATTTTGAGTTTCTCTTAAAAGGCAAGATCCTAATGCAATACATACTTTCTTTTAGTGATTATTAAAACCATCTAATTCCATAAGATATCAGTCCCCAAGAGACACAATATAGCATAATAACTGCTTTTCACCCAGTAGGCCCTCATTATACAAATGCTCATGAAGAAGTGGAGAGTGAACGAACAAAGGAATTGCACTGCAGCTTAAATCTGAAAAACCATTTCACTTTGAAAACATTAAAACTTAATGTATCTATCTAAAAACTCAATTATTTTTTAAATCCACTACCATTTTTCTATGAGGAAAATACAGGGCAATTTTCAAAAATATCTGGGCAAAAAACTCAAACTCTCATTTACAGTACTCAGTACTAATATCAAGATACTAAAACTCTTTAAGAGAATTTGTTAAAAATTTACAATGGTGAATTCTGTCAGGCAAACTACCAAAAATATTCCTCAATCTACTGTGATGAAAAAAATCACTTAAGCAAAATTCAAGAAATGAATTTGGTTTTGGGGGTAGGGAGAGGGCAAAGAGGGAAAAACATAAACTTCTGGGTACATGTTTATACATGAGAGTGAATGTTTCTGTGACTATGCGTGAATATATAAGCACAAACAGGGAGAAAGAGATATACACATAGGCACATAAATTTTCACAGACATGGATCCAATGAGCATCTCTAGTCATTACCTTACCATCAGAACCTACTATCAATCGACACGAGGAAGACCCCATTTAAATAATTTAGGAGTTCAGAGTAAAAATCAACAGCGGGATATAGCCAATTATATAAGGAAAATACTCATGCTTCTATGGCATCAAAGCACATTCAAGCTTTGGAGAACATGTGTTATTTTTTTTCCCCCAATTAAATTAAACCTATGGTAATACAAGCTATTTTGTTAGGCAATTAGTAATATTAGAGAAACAGGAAATGAAAAGGCATTTATTTAGGCAGAAACGTTTTCTTTTCTAACCTCACAGTTAAAAATTAAAATACTCAATTTATCGCCTGTATGTCTATAAATTGTACAGACTACTTAGATAACTGTGATAACATAACTAGAAAAGAAATAATCTATCTATGAACATACCTATCATTTATTTGAAAATAAGGGATTAGCTCCACAGTAAAAAAAACAACAACTGAATTTTAACTAAGCTGAGTGTACATTTACCAGAATACATAACTTTCTATAAAAAGCCAGAGCACATCTGAAATCATATGAATGCTAAGTAATATTCATCTCATTTCACCTTAATGATGAATCAGCAAGTTTGTATTCCATTGATACACTTTTTATTCATTTTCACTAATGCAATTTGAAAGGTGGTAATATGATTACATTTCTCTATGGCATTCATGAAAACAATTTACTAATATAATTTGATAGCGAAGACATTAATAAGGAAGGAATTTATAATGAGATGCAAGAAGATTTATAAACCTTTAAGCACTTTACAAAGAAACTACTCCTCATTAAGCAAGAAACAAGACAAGATAAAGTCTAAGTTCTGGTATTTCCAAAGCAACTTCGGCCCTAGGAAGAAGGATTGCTTTGTATAATGATCCCAATACTTTGGTGACCAAGCAGAAAGGTACAGGGGTAACCCAAGACTTGTCCCAAGCTGTACTAACTGTAGATCATCCTAAATCAGTAACGCCTCTCCTCCCCACGCAGTAGGGGAAGGACCCCATGAAGGAAAGTTCCTCTAAATCTTTATCCTCTAAAAAGAACCAGCTATGTTACTTCAAATGCCAGTGCACAGAAATCAATCCATTTACCATAAAAGAGCATAAGTTGGGTGACCTTTAAGCTAAATTTACTGCTCCAGGTTTGTGAAAAGAATTTACCCCAGTGAAGCAACAAGGGAGACAAGCTATTGCATTTTAGAATTGATAATTTCAAATGACATCTGATTATACAGGACAACTGAGGCAACCTTTGTGAGATTAAAAATATCCCACATTTGTACAATACCACAAAGCTTGTGTAATACTTGAAATACATTCTTTTATTTAATCATCAAAAATCCCTGAAATTAGAGACTTTTCCAGTGGCAGAAAATGAGGTTCTCAAATGTCCCTAAATCGTCACAGCTAGTAATCTGGGTCTCTTTCCACCCTGCCAGGGTATGAGGTAAGGAATGGAATAATCCCCTTTGCTGCCCTCCTTCTGCAGTGAGATTTCTTCAGATTTTTTTCTTTCCAATTCCAATTGGAGTTTAGGATTCTGTAAGAGATGTGGAGGAAACTACACAGAAAGGGAGAGGGACAAGTGAAGGTTTAAGCAACTTGAAAAAAGCAGCAGAAACTGATAAGTAAGCAGTTAACAATTGATCCTAGAATTTCCTAGAAACAAAATTTTAAATTTTAGATGGTGAAAGGTAATCACGATAACACATGGATTCTTTAAATGGTTACATTAAGAAAGGCCAAAATCTGAAAAAAGTGAGGCAAAATATTCCCAAGAACACGTGGTGTATTTTATAGCATCTTACTTAAACCTGTCTTGGGATTTCTGAGTTGCCTATTAGTAGCATTTCTCAGCAGATAGTTAATACCTTCCATTGTACACATAACTGTGCATCATAATTATACCTCATTATGAAAGTATATGTTTCTTTGCCCAAGAGCAGGTATCACCTCAGGAATCATACCTACTGCAAATAATAATAATGATATGATGAACCGTCTATATGCCCCTTTATGCGTTATTTATGTTAGGTCATAGATTCCCCAGGGGTCTGTGCGGAGCACCGGACTGGCTTCATTAGTGCTTCATATAAATCACTGAAGGCACTTCGTGATTTTACTAGTGGCTAGAGCCAGTGGAATTTTTCAAGTGAAACCTCTCAGGTAATTCATTTTTTAAAAAACATACATACAATGTAATCATTTGTTCTAAAAAGTGGTTTGCCCACATTCAAAGGGTTAAACTCAGATGCACAGGGAAATCCCAAAAATTTACATGGAATCCACAAAGCATCTGAGGGTAAAATGTGCCCTAGAGTATTGAAAAAACATTATTCTCTTTTTTCTTTGAAGGATTAGTTGGTTTAAAAGACAAAGAAAGACACATATCTAAAGAGAAAGTCGGCAAGGAACAGACATCTAGCTGCTAACAAATGCTTCAACATCACTAAGCAAATTGAGACACCTACGCAATGGTTGTCAGTAACTTTGAGCTAACTCTTTAAAATTAAAAAATAAATAGGAAGCCTTGTGGAAAAAGAGTCTTCAGAACAATGTTAATGTCATATCGGGCATGTGGACTGGGTTCACATGTGTGTCAGCTGAATCAACATAATGGGCTATAACAGCTTCGAAGCAGCTCATATGGTCCACTGGGTCAATAATCCGTGAACTAAGAAGGATTTACTTGATAGACTATAAATGGTTCATAAGAACTCTAGAATCACTCCATCAGATCAAAAATCCAATTTTCATATGGTGCCTTTCTACAAATTAGCCAAAAGAAAGTAATGGCTCTGAAGGACTTCAAGGTCTATCAGTTAAAAATTCACTTTTTAAAGAACAGTGTAGTGGAGGAAGATTTAAACCACAGTTTCTGTTTCTGTGTGTGAATCAACCTATTTAAGGGGGAATACACAACAGGAAATATTTAAGGGCCTTTTAACATTTTCCTAGAGGTTCTTAAATGTATGGATCCAAACAACCAAAGCACAAACACACCTTATCATATATACATACACCATGAATAAGAAAATTATAAAACCCAATTACTAGGATAGCAAGATTTAAAAATAGAGATTTGCATTTTATTTTTCTTCCTTTCTATGGTTTGTCTTAGGGGTCTGCTGTGTGAGGTCTGCAGAGACATTGGGAGAGCATACAGGTACTAGCAAACTCTTGTTTTAACTTACAGAAAAGCAGGAAGAAGAAAGTACAAAAGGTAAACAATAAAAACTACAATAGGATTTTCAACATTTAAAAGCAAGAGCAGTAGGCCCATTTCCTGTCCAAAGCTTAAAGAGCTAGGGTTCACACACATAACTGCAACTTCTGCCCTCTCTAGATTGAAGAGAAATGGGAGCCTTTATCCTGTATTTGTGAATTTCATTACATATTCACACTAGGTGACAGTGGTTGCAGATTAATTTTTTAAAATATAAGCCTATTTATGTGAATATCTGTATTGACTGAGTTCATGGCAATGAAGAAAAGCAAAGAAAAATGTCCCCAAAATATAACAGGCTGTAATTACAATTCTTAACAAGAAAGAATTCCTTTTCTAGGGAAGAAAATATGATCTATCACCTCTCTCTCAAAATGCTATTAGCCCCTCTTCATCATAAGAACAAGAAGGAATCGTCTCTTTTTCTTTTTACAGGAGTTAACACTGAATAAAATAATAGATGTTTTTACATCAAAGTATATTAGCTATTGACATAATCTCGGTCCTCCTAACATTTACACAAGGGAAAGAAAAATTCCAATAATTCTGAAATAGACAGATAAAACTTTTCTCTGTGGCTACAGCCACGTACTATTATATTTAACTGCTTATTTTTTAAAAGAGCCTTATTGGTGCTCTCTGAAGGATTTTCTTTTATACATAGCTTTATCCTGTAATTTTGTCCCTGATGGGCACGCTGCCTAAATTTAAACACAAACAGTCAAGCAATGAAGAAACATTAACACATTTACTGTGAACAAAAACTCCCAGTTGTACAGTGAAATTTTAATACATTTCAACTTATCTCTTTTACTAATGGGGAGAGTACAAACCCTGCAGGAATTCGCTCTGCAAACTGGTAATTACAGAAGACTCACTTTTTTATAATGCATATGTATAGTCAGACACAAAAAACCCTGGCTGCCCTTTTGATGTAGGTTACAATAGGAATGTTTTTTGAAATTATGAAAATCTATAGCAATTCTAAAGGAATGCATTATTTCATGCAAAAGTGTCCTTTAGCTCTGCATATGAACACAAATATACATATATTTAGATATTTGCTTTACACACCAGAAAGCACAAGCCTTATCAGCATGCACTCTTATGTCACTTTCCTGAGTAATCTTAGTGTAGAGAATAAATCTGCTTCTATTTGTATAAAGCTAGTTGTGATTTTAAATATCACAATTTATGCATAAAGATGATATTCTTTCATTCCATGCCTAATTTTCCTATTGTGTATACCCTCTAGGTTTGGGGATTTAAATATATATTTTGAGATCCCATGGAGTCTCTTCATTAAATAATTAAGGACTCCAAACCAATAATTTGTCTCTCAGTATCAGCACACATGCCCCTTGATGGTAGCAGCTCTCTGTGAACACCTGCAGAGAACAAGGACCATATATTGTAATATGAATAACAGTAGTTCAAATAATTGACAGAAATGAAGTAAAATCTCTGGTACTATTCACATCACTTTCTGGACACTTTATATTTATCTGTCAAATTTTTGGTTCCATAACAACTTTCTAAGAAATTGAAATCTGCTAGACTGCTAAAAGAATATCAATATGTAGTTTTCATTAAACAAATGTTTCAAAGCATTGGCATACTGGAAAGAAGTGAAAGCAGATAAAGCTTTTAAGGTGATATAACTTTTCTAAGTTTGTGAATTTCAAAAAAAAATATTTAAATGATGAAGTTGCTAAAAAAAACATCTGTCTATACAGTTATCTACAAATTCCAGGGATAACTATCTGAAAATGGAAACCACAAAATTCACATGAAACATACTGCATGTGTTTACTGACAAAATATGCAAGTTGCTATACAGAAATCATTGCCAAATCTCTCAATTTCAGATAAAATAGTGACATGAATAACCAATCTCAGGAATCTTGAGAATCGACTCACCATTAACCGAGAAGGGGCATCTCAGGTACCCTAGATTGAATAAGTGTGTTCTTCTAAGGCCAAGTGCATACAGCTCTTCTTAGAGGCAATGCTAGTAACATTCTGACCTTAGGTCTCCCTGGCATTACAGAAAGGAATACCTTCCACTCCACTATTTCCATCTCTGCTCCCAAAGGCGAATTACAGAATAGTATGTCTGAAACCAAAGAAAAGACAGAGATGTCTGCCTCACAGCTCAAAAGGCAGGCATTTGCTCTGTCACAGGCAATGTGTATATCTTTGGGCAACATCTACTGCTTCTGTCTGCCAAGGAAATGACATGCTTCTCGTTTTTAAAAAAGCCAAAAGCCAACATATGTGTTTTTCAATATTAGTTCTTTAAAGTTAGTTTTTTGCAGTTGTCCCATTTCTTTCTTGATCCAAGTATTACTTTAAAAAGTCAAGTAAACTTTGGCTTTAATTTGAATACATTAACTCAGAGACGATAACATAAATACATCTCAAGGACAGCTACGTGATAAAACTTTAGCCTTTGCAACACACATTCAAGCTATATAAACATAACTGAACATAAAAGAGTAGCGCCTTTAAAATGTATTTCGTCTATCATGACTTTGTTCACTAAGAGTCTATCACTTGAAAAATACAGTGCTAGAAGATGTGAAGGATAAAAAATAATAATAAATACACTGCCTGCTCCCTCCTAACTGAATTTCAAAGGCAAAGTGACTGGGAATATGAGCTTAATGTCAACCATATTCAGTTAATTTGAAGGGATAAATCATAACTTTTATGTGTTGTAGTAATTTATAACTTTCTTAAGATCAAAAAGAAAGAAGAAAAATTTCAATATTCCTTTTTCCTTGCTGCAGGGCACAGCAACGGCTGTGAGAGAAGCATATATAGAACAGCCCTTCATGACAAAACATACACACCCTTCTAACACCTTCTCCAAATGAATGATTCCTTCAATTTGTCTTTCAGTAAAGGTAAAAAGTAATGTGAGGGAGTCCATCTGAATTCCCTGCACAAGCTGAAGAAATCCTCCCAATGTGTTTTCCAACACTAGAAAGGAATGAATGGCAGAGCTATTAAAGAATCCTGGATAATATATAGCTAGTAAATAAAAAATAGATAAATACATTAATATATGTTCAACACTTTCACATACTGAATTTTTCTTTGATGATTTAGAGGGCATTTCCATACACTGTAGTACTTCCATTTCTTCAATAGGAGTAAAGTAGACCAAGCCACTATATATTATGGGATGACTGGATAATCATATGCATACAAACCAGCTTTAGCTGTCCAAGAATGATAAAGGTGACAGTAGTGACCGATAGAGTTTCATGGCATTTATCACTGACCCTGATGTATAAGAAACCTACACCTAGACTACAGTATGTATTGCAAATAAAGGAAAACATCCCTAAACAGATGACCACAGATTCTTCTGCTATTCATGAAACCTGACATCAGTACCAAAATAGAAAACAAAACAAAACAAGAACACTAGAGAATACATTGGCTTTCTGCAGAGAGCCTTGCAGTTTTGAAATATGGTTGTTTCCTATACTATTTTGGACAATTAGTATGTTCCACTTGGGCAAACCATAAATAGATCACAGGGCCTCACAAAGCACAATTCAATATGATTTTCACTGAAACATAGTCTGAATAACCATAAAGCTGGCAGTGAACATGTTTTAATATTTTATGTTTCATCATATCCAGTAAACACGAGGCTATTATTTTAATTGTAAAATATATCACCTGTGTTCAACACCGAGGTGCAGCTGCCAGAAGGTATGCCTGAGATAAAAGTAAAGTATTGAGGGGTACAATTTAACAATATGCGCAGTACTGTTTTCTTTTAGTCTACTGATCTACTGATCATTCCTTAATCAGATGATTTCACACATTTTAGAGTTAGGTAAACCATGTTTACCTACCTATATACTGGCTACCAAAACATCATTTTCCATATTTATTTCTTTGAACAATATTTTAGATTCTGTGCTTCAATTAATTAAAAGTTATTTTTGCCAAATTAATCTACCTGAACAATTTTTAAAAATTAATGTTAGGGTGGGAATACCTCTGGTGCTAGAGATAAAGTTATAATCCTGTATCAGCTACTGAATCTAGTTTGTGTGAGGCTATTATACTTGAGTTAGTATCTTGAGGCTCTGTGCACACAGGTGTCAGGTATGTTGCCTTTTCTCCTGAGAAAACAAAACACATAAAGAAGAGGGGGGAGAAACATAAAATGTGTCCTAATAATCCTCAATGTGAAAATGTTTCTTACTTTCATTTTGGATCACAGAAAACTGCGATGGTACTCATCTTTCATTTCATTATTTAGATATCTTAGATGGGGTTCAAGGAAAGGAAGAGGTGAGATTTATCAATCTGCTGAGAAAACAAGGTTTCACAACACAATCCCATCATCTTTGGCTATGGGGCAATTATTTCCACTTCTTAACAAACGAAGCAAAACAAAACTCTTATCCCTTAAATATAAAAAGAGAATACAGGTATATGCAAAATCATCTCTGGTACCTTACAAAAGTCCAGATATCCAGACCACGCTCTAGAATTAATAAATTAGGATCTCAAGTGCACTTAACACTGTCCAAGTGGGAGGGCCTCCTCAAAGTTTACACTCTAGGCACCTCACTTATCTCACCTTATTCCTGGCCCTGTAATTCTGAAAGCTACTGTAGTACCTACAAGAGGCACTGAACTGAGTACAAGAAGATGCTCTGTTTAAAGGACTTCAGAGGTGAAAGGAAATCCTGAACTTGTTTGACATCCCTTTGGACATCGTAAGGGAAGTAAGCAGTTTCCTGAGGAAGATCTCATGAGCTTTCGCAACATTAGAAAGCACAGCCTCTCACAGGGAGCTGTGGTCCAAGCCAGCTGCTGAAGCAAGATCCTACTACATGCTCCTGAGCCTGAAACTGATGGAAGAGGAAGCTAGGGAGGGCCAGGGTCTGGGTACCTAAATGGGCTATCCATTTTCATTTTAAATGGATGCAGGGAAGAGGCATAAATGATTAACAGGACTAATCAATTC
Organism: Cabassous unicinctus; assembly: GCA_029593785.1. NCBI lineage: Eukaryota > Metazoa > Chordata > Mammalia > Cingulata > Chlamyphoridae > Cabassous > Cabassous unicinctus. Next base: position 13,415 of record JAQZBX010070311.1, read on the forward strand.
CCTTAGTAATTCCCTTCCTCCCTACTGCTACCACTCACCAATTTCTCAATAAGCATTTAAGAAAGTAGAGAGTTTGCCTACAATGGGCAATGACTGCAGCCACAGTTTTCTATAAGGGAAAGCTGAGTACTGTCTGTAAATTTTAAGAGATAATGTATAGGTAAGTGCCCAGAGCATACGCCCTCCAATGTAAGTGCCCAGTAATGCTTCTCTTCCCTTCCCAGTTTCCTCTCCTCTGTAAAATCATCCAAGTATGGCAGCAATATAGAGCAATCAAATTTTGACATACTTAAAATTTTCTAAGGGCAGGGTACCGATCTGCTTTCATATTTTTTTTATCATTCCAAACCCTGTGCAGTCACTAAATCCTTCACTCCTGACCCTTATAAATATAAAACAGGTTCGCTGCCTAATTTACAGTAATTGGAACTGAATTGGACCAAATGGTTCCCAAACTGATTTCTGAAAGACTAATATGCCCTCTTCTGGCTTTTCATTTAAGAAAACAAAACAAAAAGTTTAGTTTATTAGATACATAAAAATGTAAGCTAAAGAGCAGTCTATTTACTGTATTTAGTACTAATAATTTTACTCAATAGCAATTTTCTTGAGTATTAATATTCAAAATCTCTAATATTATGTAAGATGAGGACCTCTTCAATGATAGGGTGCTCAGCAAAGTGGCTTTCAAGGAACTTTTACTGAGTTAAACAAGGCTGAAGATAGCATAAATGACATGAACAGGGATCAGCAAAGGTAAATCAAAATATGTGCACCCACCAACAAATTTCGAGAAAAAGTCCTCCCCAAACCCTAGCCTCTGAGTACAACGTGCCCAGCCTGCCGCCCTGCTCTATGCCCATTCAGGCTTTCTTTCACAACTCAGGCCGACAGCAATGCCAATTAGTGTCAGCTGTGATGGGGTTTTAGAGACATGGACCTTTGTCTTAAAGGAAGTGGGCTGCAACCACCAACTTGCTCAGGAACAACCTAACAACCCATTAGATGGAAATGACTTTTTAGTCACTTCCTCAAGGGACCACATCAGAAACCAAGGGCTTAGACAGAGAGGAAAATATACATTTCTGTATTACCTGCATCTAGGAAGGTAGGTTTTATCACTTAATGCTGCAAAAACCTCATTTTATCTGCTTCTCTCCCCTTTGTGTTCTCAAGAATGTTATTTCTTGATATCATATCATATTATGCTATATAATATTACCTAATAAAATGATTAACAAAATACTTAAAAATAGAGGGAGATGGTCTACGAGTCATCCACTGAAACTTTTGGGAAAAACTGGATTCTATTTCCAGAATATTGTTCGGGAGTAACATTCTGTGCATTGAAAAGATGATGATGGCTAGTTCCCTTCATGCTTCTAATTGCCAAGCCAGCGTTAGATTAGACTAAATCCATCAAGAAGACCAGGAGTAAAGGCTGAAGTTAGGCACTACAAACAGGAATGTTGACACCCTTGTGGCAAAAGTCAGGGCGAGAGGCACTAATCCAGCATTACATCCATGTGCACATGTTGCTTAAGTCCTAAACTCAGAATTTACTTCCACTCATAGCATCAGATAAAATACTTCAGTTATAGAAGAAAACTTGCAAGTGGGTAAAATTTAAAACTTCATATTCTTTAACTGTGAGTTTAAAAACAAATGCTGGTTTACTAAATACTCTGAGTTTTACAATTTTAATAACTAGGCTTTTCCTAACATTTCTTTTTTGAAAAAAAAAGTTTTTCAAAAAAAAAAAAGATGTCCACCGACTGATAAACGGATAACAAATTGTGGAGTATACACACAATGCAATATTGTGCAGCGGTAAGAAGAAATGAAGCCATGAAACATGACAACATGGATGAAACTGGAGGACATTATGTTGAGTGAAGCAAGCCAGATACAAAAGGACACATACTGTATGATTGCGCTATTATGAACTAAATTTATTATGTGAAATATAAATATACTATTTGAAATATGAATATGGGTAAAATTGCATATAAAAGACTATTTTT
>JAQZBX010070312.1:0-15433 GCA_029593785.1 Cabassous unicinctus
GCAGCTATTGGTCGGCAGTGATTGATCAGATCATTGTCGGCAGCAATTGGCCAGGCTCCTGTCTTAGGTTGATCCAGCAGCTTAGCCACAAGTTAAGAGAAGGGTCCTGTTACCCGTTATTGACTAACCAGTCCAGCACCCAAAGAGGCATATTTCTTATTATTTTCAACAAAACAATATACAGCATCACCTGATAAAATTATTATTATTAATTAGAATATTTTTGCTCATCATTTTGTTTATATGTAATTAGCAATTTGGGGGGATTTTCAAATGTGTGGATATGATTAAATTAATGTATATTTGTTATATAAATATGATTAAAGAAATTTTACCTAGTTTTATTTGTATTTAAGTAACATTGCAATAGGTAATAATGTAAGTCACCACTGTGCCTCCACTGTTGACTGCTCAGGTTTGAGAAATGCTGCTGGAGAGCTCCCTTCAGCCTGGCTTCCTTAGGGCCTACCCTTACAGACATGCCATGCTTTCATTTCTGCTGTTTGTCATATTAAAATTCTAAGCACCCCTCTGGGATCAGCAGAAATCCCATTTCCCGACAACCTCAATTCTCATTAATCTCTTTCACAAGAATCCTACAACACTTCAAATCTGTGCCACACAATGTGGCACTCAGTTATAGACTGTCCTCTATTGTGGCTGCTGCCTGCACAGCTGGTGGTCTTGTCTCTCCAGCCAGGTTTTAAGATTCCCAAGAGCAAGGGTTCTACCTTGACCTTTGTCTACATCTTATCCTCTAAGCAGCACGAAGTGGTTCCAGTAACTACGATACACCCGATTGAACATTGCTATAATATATTGTCAGGAGCTGAGTTACATGTCGTTCCCTGGGAAGTTTTGGAGTTTATTCAAGTTTCATTCCAAAAAAGTCTAATCTGAGACTCTGAATCACCCCTTAAGCAGTAAGGAATTCTCAGACGACACCCCTGAAGCTGGGCCACACAAACTTGCACAAAGCAGGGAATCACTCACTGGCTCAGCTGTGGGCTTCTGAGCAATGACTGAGCACATGACATACACATACAGGCATATACACATATATTGAGAGAAGTAGCGATCATGAGAGTCTCGGTTTCTTCATTTATAAAATGAAAAGATCAGATCAGAAAATTTCCAAAATCTCTTCCTGCTCTAAAATTCTATAAAACGTTGGGATGTATGTCTATTCATTCGACATTAGCATCCACAAATGAGTGTGTATGCCAGAATTTCACCTGCTGATAATATGTCAGGAAGCTAAGCTGGATAGTTTAAGAGCCGCATTTTAAAAGTTTGGTTTGGCATCTCTCTCTGTATCTGTGTGTTATTGCACTTAGAGCTACGAATTCATGCTATAAAGCAAGCAGATGATTGAACTTAATTCTCTTGGCTTTCTCAGTTGTTCAGAAACTGAGCTGCATTTCCTGGCTCTCAAACTTCATAAACTCATCAGATGTTGCTGCAGAGAAATGTCATTAAAATAACAGTCCTGAGTGGAAAACACTAGCACCATTCATAGTTAGTGAAATGTTGAAACAGTAACTGATATTTTAAAACTGTGAACTGAAGGCACTTTTCCATACAGTACACATACACCCCTTTAGATAGACATGGAAGGTAAATGTTTATTTTTGTTATGAAGTTGTCCCTTAATTGTATCCCAAAAGTGGACTTGAGAGTTGCTGAAGTGCATTCTGTCTTTGCTCCCTTTGCCTCGGAAAGTAATAATCAGTGCCAAACCGCTTTCCCCAAGGAGTGGTTGGAAGGTCCAAAATGTCCTCATTAGAAAACTTGCACTGAACCAGACAAATCTTGCCATTGTGGATGGTGCATGCATGTGGGACCATTACTTCATGCACAATGACAGGAGACCAGAAACATGTGAACAGGAAGCCAAGCCCAAGAGAGGGCTGGGAAAATTCCAGCTTTCTGTAGAGCATAGAAATGAACCAAAACCCAGCAATACTCCGCATTCAGGTGTCTGGTGGCCTGCACAGCTGTGTACTATCTGCTCTTCAAACATGGCATAGGCAAGCACAGTGGCTCAGGCAGCACCCAGCCTGGAGTAAATCACTGTGTTAGCAAACCCAAAGAGACTGTGACTAGTATAGCACTTGCTTATGGAGCCAGGACTTTAAATGGTTTGAGGAACCTAAATGTGGAATGGCAAACACCACATATGGAAGCTCAGCCCATGCCTCATACTTTGTGTTGTGCTAATGGGAATTCCCCCAAATATATCTTACATCTTCTTTAAATAATAAAATTTCCCATGATACAAACTCATCTTATTCTAAAGTATATATTTGGTGATTATTGTGAATAGCTGAGGTGTTAACAGCTCCTTTTCAGATCTATTCGTTATTTTATGGCAAAAGCAGTTTAGCAAAACTAGAAACCCTTTACACTATTTCAAAGACCAAAGATAATTTACGAAGTTTGCTGAGTTTTGAAGTGAGCTATCAGACGCCAGATGGAATCCCAATTATAACTAGATATTATCTTTCTAATGAGTGATAAATACTCTTTATATTCAGGGGCAGAAATAGCTTCTTTAAATGTGTTGATACAGTTCACCTACCAGAAAGAAATAGTATACGACTTCTCACGACTAGCCATAGAGTCTGGGGTTAAGCCCCTTTTGTAATAAATGGCATTTGCTCTGTAGTATTCAGGTGGGTAAGAATTCTGATATCCGGGAAATCCGATAGAGGCTTTGCCATAGAAGATTAAGTGCTAGGCGTAGAAAGGGTAAAGGGTATGAGAAAACTAAGGTTATCAAGTAATCAGACCTCAAATATTTACAAAGTCACAGCTTCCTGTCTGCTAATCAGATTGTTTTCTACTCGTTCTAAACATTAAAATTCTTCCACTTGTCATCTTTTAAAAATTAGCAAAAGTTATTCCTTCCCAAGTAAGCACCATTCAAGAGTACGGGAAAAACTTATTGATCATATTAACGAAGGATAAATTGGTCATAGGGTAAGTTAATGGCCAGGTAAGAAAGTAATCACCTCCTTGTTAGTCTTAGAAATCAGCTCCTTTACCTTGGTCTCTGAGAGGGTTCCTTAACACAAAGGAAGTAAAAAATCCCAGCTAAGGAAAGGCTTCTTCTTGTTGAATAACTATTAAATCTTTATAAATATGTGTTCTTTATGAATAAGTATTCTACTAGTCCACAAATAGTTTTCTAGTCTTTGCTCATTTCTGAAGGATCAGAGGAGGTAAAATTTACTCTGTTTGAGGGTCTACTCAGTTGTTGAAAAGTTAGTGGGAAAGCAATCTTTTCAACAGCAATGATATAAGCCAATTAAAGCACAGGGTTCAGTGAGCCCACATACTGAAGTTTCTTGGAGGTACTGGAGCATAATAGGGAGAGCCCAGTCTTTATGTTTCTCCTCAAAATTTCAAGGAGAAAAATCTGGCAGTTTCACGCTTTTTTTTTTTTAAAGACGACTTTATTTTTACTCAATATTACTGTCTAACCTCTTACTGATATCTCAACATTACTCCAACTAGTTCAATTTTCTCCTAAAAACCTGTACTTGTTTCATTATACTCCATTATAGCTGCCCAGTTGCCCAAGATTAATATTATAAACATTTCCTTTTCCTTCTTCATCCAGACCCCAAGCATGTTCTACCTCCTAAATATCTCTGGACTCTGTGACCCGTTGTTCACCTTCAGTGCTCAGGACCCCTGATTTCTCACTTGTGCACTACAATAGTCTCTTAACTGGCCTCCTAGTTCATGGTCTTGCCACCCCACCCCCCTGGTACCAGGTGATCCATATAACATCTTTATAAAACAAAAGTCTGATCACATCCACTCTCCCCACTCAAAATACACCCATGTCTTGCCAGTGATTAAAGAAAGCTCCTGCAAGGGCCTGGCCTGGGTGAGTTAAGGAACTTGTGCCACAAGGCTTCTGTCATTTAGAGGGGCTTGCTACAAACAAACAAGGGAGTCCCCTGAACCAAACATTGTCTTAGTGAAACAGTTGTTTACATTCGGGGGGAAACTCCTTACCTCAATGTAAACCTGTAGAACAGTTTTGCAGACCAGGAGCCAACCCTGTACAACAGCAGTTTGAGTTTCACTAGAAAAATAGGTCCAATGATTTCAGCATGAAGCACCTGCATATTCATGATTGTCATCTCCCCTCCCCCTACAGTCAACACTGGAACACCATCTGAAACCAGTTCCCAGGCTTTCTCACCCTACCCACTCTCCAATGCTCTCATCTTCACCTGGAAAGTCCTTCTACACCTCTTCCAAGGAGCAACCTCCTGCTTGTCCTTTAAAACTCAGACAGTGAACATCACCTTTGTGAAAGTTCCTTTGACTTTCTCCAGGCAGATTTAATCACTGTGGCCTCAGTTCTCCACTTAATCTTGAACACACTTCTATTTTTGAGTGCTTTATACTGTTATGAAAATTATCTGTTATTTTGAGCTCTCTCCTCAGACTATGAATCCTACCAGGGTAGGATTTTAATCTTATTAATCTTTATATCACGAGCGCTTAGCCCACAATGCAATTATAGTAGATGCTTGATAAACGAATGAGTTACATGATGAAAAGAGTAAATTGAAAAGCCCTAAAATTGATCAAAGCATTACTATTTTCCAGACACTGTGCAGATATTTTATATGTATTATTTCCTTTTAGCCTTTCAACAACCCTCTCTCCTCAGGGTAAGTATAGACATGAAGGCTAAGGCTCTTAAAGATCCTGCCCTTCCTCACATAAGCCAAGGAATGGTAAAGCCAAGCCTCCAACCCAGATCTCATCAAACTTTGTGCTCTTTCTACTATGACTGAGTATGCCTTTGAGGCTCATGTTGAGATAATGTGGCTGATCTTCATAATCAAATTAGCTCAAGTATAGAATTTAGTGTTGACAGATCATTTTTAAAGGTAAGAGTAAAAGCAACTAGAATCCTGTCTCATTTTCAACTTTATTATGCCTTAGAATTTCTTGGAGGCCACAGAGAATTCTAAGCGGAAATGTCATTTTAAAGAGAATCTTAAAGAGACATGATTTTGTTTTCCATATTTGAATATATAAATGGATGAACAAAGAGCTGTATAGTATTCTGAAATTTGATAAGTAATTTCTCCTTTTGGTCCATTTTGGTCATGTAAAATACTAAGTACTAAGTAGTAAAGAGATACAACAAATGTGAGAGTTCAGGGTAATTTGTACACACACACAGATGTGAAAATCACATATAATTTCTGTATCTAAAGATAAAGACAAACTCAGTGGACTGATCATAGCACTTAAGGCACTCACTTGCTTTTCTATATTATTGTCAATTTATATTTCTTAGTTTTCTTACCAGAAATATTAAAAAATTAATTTCCTAAATTTCATAGTGCACCAAATTATAATCATGGTTTTACAATGCAAATTGTACAATTACTCAAAATAGAACTTTTCTTGTCTTGTTCAATTAGCAAATCATACTTCCTAAGTGCTCAGAAATTGGCTCTTGCTTAGTGTTATTCTAGTTTTAAATTCACACTCCTGTTGAAAGATTATTTCTCAAGGCAATGAGCTTCATACCTGAGAAAAATACCCTTAATTCCGCATTCTTTACAGAAAAAAGGCAGTTTAATAACAGGGTTTGGCTTCTGAAGTTAGTGTTCATTTTTCATTAATATTTAGATCCTTCAGCTATGCAGTGAAAAGTTTAATAAAAATGTACATTTCCACGATATCGTGTCTTGTACAGTTTACACAAGCCAGTGCAAGTTTCAAACCTATAATGAAAGATGGGATTTATTTCACAGTGTGAAAACTTTCAACAACATATCGGGCTGAAATTGCAAGCACTGAAGGCAGCAAAACTGAAGACCAAAGTTTCTGGTTGGCTAACAAGTCAGGTGAATAACTAGGGCTCCTCTCCAGGGCGAAAGGTGTGTGTGTGTAGAACAGCCAGACGTGACAGGGACTCTTGGAAAGCGGCCAACTGCAGCACCTCCTTTGGGTGCTACTTGGCTGCGGGAATTATCAACAGAAACCTTTTTCCCCCTCCTATCACTATTAGGAGAGACCCGATTGGGTGGAGGACTTGGGGGCAGAAACACACTTCCCATCATCTAAGAATCTGAATGAGGGAAATGATTCTAATGAATAAATCATAAAAAAAATGTACAAAGCCATTAAGTCCACCCCCCACCCACCCACCGCTTTAAAAGAAAAAGCAGAGCATCATACTTACAAAAGCCGCCTTCAAAATCTTCTCTAGTGAAAAAGCCCTGAGAACAAGGAATATGCAGAGGAGCAGAGATAAGGTGGCAGCTGGATTTCCTTCCTCCTCCCCTGGAGGAGAGTCATTGTTTCTTATCTCCTCGGACCTCCGAGGGCGCCTCTGATCCCCACTGCCCTCCCCTCTGGCCTCTCAGCCCCGGGCTTCCTTATTTGCTGCTGGAGCCGCAGAGCCTGACACCAGGCCGAAGACTCATTGGGGACTGTGAGAAGTGCTTGCAAGATGCGGAGGGTTATATAAGCCCGCGTATTATTATCATCGCACACCCCCATAGAACCAACGCTGCCAGACAAACAAAAGGCAGTTCCAAGAAGAGGAGGAGCAGAGGCAGAAGTTACATTGGGGGTGAATTTCGGGACATTGCTGAACTAACGGGGAAAAAAAAAAAAAAGGCAACTCAATATGTGCAAGCACTCCTCGGCAAACAAACAGTGAGCTGCAGCTGGCGGGACTGGCCACCGGGCAGGCCAGGCCTCCTCCGAGGGTGAGTGGGAAGGCGAGTCAGGGTTTCCAGGCGTGCGGTTCCCGCTCCCGGGCGCACCCGGCACGGTAGCTGCCTGTGGCAGGATGGAGCGCAGGACGCAGATGTGGTGTTTGGGAAGCAGGCGTTCCAGCCACCGGGCGCTTAGTAAACACTGATGTTTCTTAAGCCTCGGACCAGGTGCGCCGGCTGCTTTTCTTGATTCCTGGGCTCTTGTTTTCCTCATCATGGTTTGCAGCGAGTTCCCCGTGCCAGGGCCGAATCCTCTATTTTAATCTTATTTTCAGCCTCTATTTGGTCTCTGCTCTTTGTGGGAGCAAAAATGCTAGCCCGAAGTGTTCTTGACACCAGAGCTTGGGTCAGCCAAGAGAAAGTTCTGGTTTCACGTGGGCACCAACCTTCCCTCAGCCCCGCCTCAACTTACTGCCTCATATTTTCTTTAGATTATTCCTATCCTGCCCTGTTCCCGGCACTGCTCCCCAACAGGTGAAAAAAAAAAAAAAAATCCCTCATCCTGGCATTTAAAGCCCTCTACAGGCATACCTCAGAGATATTGCAGGCTGGGTTCCAAACCGCTGCAATAAAGCGAGTCACGGGAATTTTTTGGTTTCCCAGTGCATATAAAAGTTATGTTTCCGCTATACTGTAGTCTATTAAGTGGGCAATAGTATTGTCTCAAAAGTCAATGTACATAACGTTAATTAAAATGTGACAGAGCCACGAAGTGAGCCCATGCTATTGGAAAAATGGCGCCGATAGACTTGCTGATGCAGGGTTGCCACAGATCTTCAATTTGTAAAAAGTGAAATATCTGTGCAATAAAGAGGAAGTGCAATAAAACGAGATAAGCCTGTATTTGCCTCCAGACTAATTTGCCACTTCCATCCCACTAGTTCCCCCCTCCCTCAGCGCCTACCCCAGCACATTAGAATATGAATCACTCAAGATGTCCTTTCAGTTCCTTTAATTCCTATCCTTACTCACTTCTCACTCACATTTCCTTCAAGGCCCTGTTCCAGTCCGGTTTCTCTCTCAAAACCCTTCCCCAATTTCCCCTTTTCTCTGCTTACTGTTTCTATTGTAATTCCTCATATGTTGCCTGCTTCTTAGGTTTGGGGCCTCAGGTTGCTCTCCATCATCCCAGGACTGGGCACTGCATGAAACAGGTGCTTAGTGGGTGTTTATTGGATTTAACTGACAATTGTCCTGCTCTTACGATGCATCAGTTTGGGGGAAAGTGTCATAACTTACAAGCCCCCACACACATCTGATGACAGATTGATGGTTGCTGAAACTATGCAATAGGTTCGTGACGGTTTGTAGTACCTTCGTACTTTTGTGCATGTTTGGAAATTTTCCTAAGTTTAAAAAAAAGTTGTTATACAACATTGAGAGGACCATCTAAACCTCACTATGGATCGCTTCCTTTAGGATGTAAGTTTGTGAAGGAAACAGCAATGCTGGTGCACCTGCTGAGCCCCTATTACTACAATTAGAGGACACAGAAAGTTGAGTTTACTTTTCAGAATGCCAGGAAAATGAAAATTCCCCAAAGGTGAGATTTTCAGAAAGCACAGTTCTGGGATGCATTTTATGAGGCACCCCCCCCCCCCTCACCCCCACTATTGAAAGAATGCTGGCTATCACAACAGCAGCTCAGCAAATGAACAACAGGTCTCTGGTGCATTGTTTTATGATACGGGGTGAAATATAGAGCAGATGCTGTCAGGTACTGAATTTCTTGTGGCTTTGTACTAAAGTGTTCTTAATGACATTTCCCCTGTTATTCTTTGGTAAAAGCAACATGCTTTAAATTCCATCTGTGGCAGTTGGATCAGCCGTTGTGTCATTTAAGAGGCTTGGGTATGTCTACACAGCTCATGCTCCCCAATGCATACAGAATGTTCAGTGAATTAGAATTTTCCTGCCTCCACGAATTTGGAACAGTAAAAAATAATTCAGGTTCTAAAGCAAAAGTTTAGCCTCAAGTTCTTGAGGTTTTGGCTTCAGGAATCACAGAAGTCTCATTGCAATTGAATAGTTCAAGTATAAGACCTTCTATCATTTTTTTTTTCTGTTCAAGTCATGGCCATAACCTTTATTACATTTATGAGTACCTACTGCATTTGAGGCACTGGGCTACATGCTTTACATGCATTCTTAACCTAGCAACCATCCTAAAATAGAGCTACTTTTATTTCCACTTTACAGATGGGGAAACTGAGTCTGGTCATACAGTTTAGGAAGCGACAGAATTAGCATTTGAACCTAAGCCTATCTGACATTTTCCATTTTGCCAAAAGCTAGAAAGAGCCTTAGATATTATCTCATCTGCAGGTTTTCAAACTGGATTCCAAGGAGTCCTAAACTTTCAAGGCAGTGCTTCAGGAGCCTCTGGAGGCATGGGGAGGGGGCAAACGTGAGGAGGCGGCCAGACCAACATGGCTTGGGTCCCACTCACTAGATTCAAATGAAGATACTTCATTTCTATCTGCTTTATAGAGTGACATTAGGTTTTGTATGAAACAAGGGTTTTGCTACTGAAAAAAATATTTTAAAACTCCTGAGCTGGTTTAACTCTAATTACAAAGATACAGAACTTGGGGTCCAGAGAGGTTAAATGCCTTGTTCAAGAATTTGTAACTAATGATGGCAGGTTTAGGAATAACTCCAGATATCCAGGCTCTGCCTGAAACTGCTGGCATCCGCTTGTCCTATAGCTCCTCACTTGTTAATTCCCAGGGAAAGTTAGCAGCAAGATTGAGCTTTCTGACCTGATGGTATTTCCTGAGAGTATTCTTGAAAAATGGAAGGTGGCCATACTTTCACTTTGACAAGTTGGGCTATTTTTTGGCCCTTTGGATGTTAAGTCTAAAGTTGGTCACCGTTTACCTCGTGACAAATCAAAATCAAGTGGAGGATTGAATATGTAGTTTGGATGATTTAGGGCTCTGCTCTTTTTATTGAGGTCAAAGCCACTTGTGAAGTCCACGTCTACATGAATCATCTAGCTAGTTCTCTGGCCTTAGCCTGAGAATCCTCTTGCTAGAAAAGCTGTTTAAACCCTGTGTTTGTCACTCCAGCTAAAAGTGACTCTTTTTTTTCCACATGAGACCCAGTAGAGGTGGGGAAGATGTTACTCTCAGAGATACCAGGTATGGCCAAGGGAACATAAGTGGCAAGGAAGTCGCCATAGCTGGGCAGTGTACGTATGTCAATCAGACATTAATGCTAATACTAAAATGCAATTTTCACAGAGAACAAGTGCATTATAGCCCACACTTTGGAGTGTTGCTAAGTGCCAAGCTATTTGCAAATAGAAATGAATTTTAACTGGAATTATGTCAGCCAGAACCAACCTTTATTAATTTCAAGACCCCTGAGCTTTCCCATCTGCTCTTTTTAAATTTTATCATTCTCACCTGGGGATTTTGAGGAATAAGAGCATTTTCCTCTTTTCTGGGATGGCTTTTAACTGTAATCCTGCCTAAAGGCAAAGGAACAAAAAAATGACCCTTCTATCCTTGTCACTGAAATCTTTACTAAATGCTTTCTTTCAGTAAAATGTAGCAGAAAGAATTTCTCACCTCTGCGGACAAGCAATTATAATAAACAGATTTTTTTTCCACCTGAAACATCCTAATATTAACAGTTCCAAATTCTCAAGCCTAGAAAAAAAAGCTTTAGATGTAATTTCTTTCCCTATTCATGAGATTTACAATAGAAAGGTCATGTTTGTACTAGACTTTGGTTTGAAATTAATCTTCTTTTCTCTTCAGCATTTCTATAGAATCCAGGCAATTCTTTATTTAGTCATTCCAAATATTAAATACTTGTCATTCTTGAACAAAGATCATAATTGTCCCTTTTTGAGGGACTTGTGAACCATTGCTGGGATATAGATCACTCTAAAGTCTGGGGCTACTCATTGGAATGCTTCCCTTTACACATCTTTAGACTACAAAGTGAAAATGTAAATTATTTCATAAGCAGCACGGGTGACATCCATTTAACAGTATTAATTAAAAGCTCATTTACATTCTGCCTTATGAAAGAAGATTTATGGGTTAAATAAGTATATTCAAACCCCACAACCAATCTTAAGATTGTGCCTTGAACAGATCAAAATATATTCTTAGCTCAGTTGAACAAGGGTTCATTTAAACTACATCTGTTGCTCATCAAACCTCTATTTTAGGAGTGGAGAATTCCTTTTCGGAGATAGATTCTGCCTGTAAGGTTTTATGGTAACAAATAGTTCTCATTAAGTTTCACATTTTACCAGCACACATATAGTACCCGCTTTTATGTGATCATAGAATCCAGGCAAAACCCTGCACTCCCACTTCAAAGGATTCCTCACTTGACTAATTCTAAAGAGTAAATTGATTTTCTCATCAATTGTTGTGTTTGACAATAGAAAGGCTGACACAGCAACTTTGCTAAAATGACAGGTCCTTTCTATTCAAGGGGAAGGAATTTGTGTTAATATTCTAAATAACCGGCAGCTTTATGAGAAATGTAAAATCATTTATCCTTAGCAATAACCTGACTAGGATTAAAAACTACTTGGTATTTAGAACGGAAGTTATCTGTCAGGAAAAAATATTTAGACTGATGTAAATTAACTGAATAAACTGGCTTACTGTAGCTTCCTAATTATGGCTTGTGGATTCAAGTTTGTTAAAATCAGTTTGAACAGAAGAACGTAGAAAGGATCTTCCAAGAAGTAATCTGACATTCTGTTGGAGGAAAAGATAAATTCTTTTCACATTTACTAAGTATTTCTGGAAGTGATTTAAGAAATAAGGACATGTAAATCAAGGGAAAATTCATTAGGTAAGCACTTGTATTCTTGCTTATTCAGAACAACAGGAATAATAGCTGGTGAAAACACTGGGTAGCACATTCATTGTGATACCATATAATCTAAATAACCAATAGTGTTTTTCTTGGGGAGACTGTTCCAACCTCCTTGTTGGTGCTGCCTTGGGCAGTAGCCCAAGGGACAAGTCTAAACGAGTGAACACTTAGGCAGCACTTAACACACGATGTATAGACCAGTGTTTGTATTCTGTAAGGGAGGTGTTCCACTCTTAATAGGCTGGCTGTTGCACACCAGTTAACAAGTTTTTTATTGGAATCTCAGCCTTCTCTTCATCACCAGCTTCACGGTGAACCTTCGTTTAGCTCTTTACCGAACAGCCTAGTAAATTGTGGGAAGAAGCACTTTACCCATGTTGGAAATTTAATTAGTCTGGAAAAAAGGTGTAAATGGCAGCAAAATGTAAACTGCCTTCGTGAAATTAATGACTGGGTTTTACTGTTTATATATAGAACTTTCTTTTGAGAGATTGTATGGATTTATGGAGACAAACTGATTCAGGTCCAGATCCTAGCTCTACAGGTGTGTGATTTTTTTTTTATTTTATTTTTTTTAAGTCTAGGTTCCTTTACTTGTTCCTTGGATGGCTGTTATTCCTATACTAATGTCTGAAAGTGACTAGCAGTATCCAGCATGTGGTAGGTACTCAGGAACCTCCCGTTTTTCCTGCCTTCTCTCAAACTCTTTTAGTGTGTTCGTGTCCTAAAGCACTTACATATTCAGTATCATTTGCCTGAGTGAGCAAAAAATGTATTCCCTTTTCAATGAGCATTAGCTGAGGGATGTCCCTGACAACAGTTGTCTAGGTTTCTGTGTTTATAAATATTTGAATGGCATAAAGGGAAAGCAATAGGTATCTCTTAAAGAAAGATGGTGATTGATCATCATTAATAATCATCTGAGTGATTATTGCTGTGACTTCAGTACTCGGGACAAACAGTCATTCAGGAGGAGCAGGTAAACTCAAAGTGTTGGGGTTGGAAGTCCTAAGAAAACTTTTGATAGAAAACAATGGATTCAAGACAAAAAATCAACAAAGGGAACATCATCTAAGAAACCTAGTAGGTGCCAGATCCAGCTTTTCACTTCCAATCTTTTCATCAGAAGGTGGAGGAATAAACTGCAAATGCAGTTTATGAGAGAGCAGGATCTGGGGCAGGGGGCATAGGAGCACAGACAAAAGCAGAGAAAATGAGATGAAAACAGAAGGTATGGTGAACACGAGCCTGGACAAGAGCTGACTCCAGAGGTTGCAATCTTGTGGAGATGGTCTCAGAATTGCCTAAGACCCAGATGGGAAAAAAACTTATTTCTATATAATCTTCAAGGGATCCATGTCAGGAACTGGAAGATAGATTGGTAAGAACCAAGAGGCTAGGGGTCAGAGCCTAAGAGCAGGGTGATGGACTGCAAAAGGGGTGATAAGGCAGAGCACCTGAAAGGAATTGCTTTAATGCTTTTAACTGGTGCCAGGCTGAGTAACATGAGGCACAGTGTATGATCTTCAGTGAATGCAGTTTTTACTCCAAAATTCCTTTATGTTGCAGTAAAGTGAAACTGTGTGTTCAAGGTGTCTATGTGCTGTACAGGGATGGACAGGCTAGGACAAAGGCGGTGTTATGAAACAGGAAAGGAGGTAGGCAAATGTGGTCTTGTTTTGGAAAAATGTATAAAATGAACATTATGGGAAACTTTGGATTGGGGAGAAACCAAAAAAGGGAAGGCCGGAAAAGTGGGTTGGAAGAAGTATATCCCACTTTTCATGAGCTCAACTCTGATTCCTTCCTGAGCTGCCACTCAGTGGGCAGCTGTGCCCTAGAAAGCCAGCTAGGTGTCCTGGAGGTGGCTCTACTCCTCACCTGGGACCATAGTCTTTGCCAGAGCGGGCACCTCTTTTTTTTACTAAGAGGTTAAAGCAAAGGGAATAATCATGAAACCCAACCAGCAGTGAGACTGGGCATCATTCTTTGTCAAGTGAAAAAGAGATTATAATCTAAAAGATGTTATACAGGGAAACGGATATGGCTCAAGCAATAGGGCTCCTGTCTACCATATAGGAGGTCCAGGGTTCGATACCTCGGGCCTCCTGGTAAAAGGCAAACTGGCCCATGCAGGAGTGCTGGCCCACGCAGGAGTGCTGGCGCAGCAAGATGACGCCACAAAAAGAGACACAGAGGAGAGACAATAAGAGACACAGCAGACCAGGGAGCTGAGGTGGCCCAAGAGATTGAGTGCCTCTCTCCCACTCTGGAAGGTCCCAGGATCGGTTCCCGGTGCCAACTAAAGAGAAGACAGGCAGACACAGAAGAACACACAGAGAGCAGACAGCGAGCACAAAACAACTGGGGGGGCAGGGGAGGGAGGAGATAAGTCTTTTTTTAAAAAAAAGATGTTATATAGAACATCTTAGTTACATCCATCATATTATCAACAGTGCACATATTATCCATCATATTATCAACAGTGCACTTCAACTTTGCAAAGGTTGACTTAAAATCACTGAAAAGGGACTTCTGGGAAGATGGCAGATTAGAAAGACATGGGACTCTCTTCTCTCCCAGAAAAATAGCTAGGGAATAGGTAGAAACAGCCTGGGAAAAGAATGTTCTAGGGTTTAGGACATGAGGGAAAGTCTGGATACCATCCAGAAGAGAGACGGGCACAGGGGGAAAAATTCTCAATGCTAAGACTGTGACTAGAAGCTGCAACTGCCAGTGCCCTTCCTCCACCATAAGAACAGACAATTTTGAATTCTCCAGCCTCAGACTGGCTGCTACAGACACAGAGAGCTGCAGGGATCCACCTCCCCTGGAAACAGGAGAGAGAGGGATGCAGCCTAAAGCTGATTCAGCTTTTGGCCAACATATTTGGTCTGCTGTGTCCTACGAGCACTTCCAGGCTGGGCGGGGCAGGCCATTGTTTGCCCTGGTAGCTAGCACAGGACTAAAGAGATCCAACCCTCGCAGTCATACTCTCTACCAACTGGGACTGATTGTTAAGGACGCAGATGAAAATGGAATTATTTCCTACCCAGGAAAAGGGAGGGGGCTGCCAGCAAAGGTTGGAGAACAGCCTCTAAGAAAGACTGAATTCCCAGGCTCTGAAACCTCCAGGCAGGATCCTCTGCCACGTTGTTGCTGTCCATGTTGCAGGGAACACACTCCAACCAGGCTTTGAACTGAGAGGGCTGCCCAAAAGCACCATCTACTGATGGACCAAGGAAATGCATGTGAGGATATTAAAAGTAAGAGAGGCTTTACAGCCTCCCTCCCCAAGGCCCGTGGAAGCAGGTCTGCAACCCATTACTTGGTCCAGGGCCCAGATTTGAGTAACTAAGAGGAACAATCCTAAAGACCTAGAATAGGTTGAACCAAGAATCAAAGAACAGCAGTAACACAGCCTACCACCACTATAAATTCCTACAAAAGTGAGAGAAATTGAGCAAAGTAAACTCACCATCATAATCAGATGCCAAGACATCAGCAAAAAATTACAACCCATACTAAGAAAATGGAAGACATGGCCCAAGCAAAGGAAAATAGCAAAGCCCCAGATGAGGCACAGGATTTGAGAAATCAACGAGATCCATACAAATTTCAAAAATCAAATTAATAAGTTGAAAGATAATATAGCTAAAGAGATAAAGGACATCAAGAAGACACTGAGTGATCACAAAGAAGAATTTGAAAACCTGAATAGAAAAGTAACAAGTAACAGAGCTCATGGGAATGAAAGTCACAATAGGTGAGATAAAAAAAACCCACATTAGATGTACATAGTATAATATGTG
>JAQZBX010070313.1:0-15404 GCA_029593785.1 Cabassous unicinctus
ATGTATTTTAGGGTACTCTGGTTAGGTGCATAGTATATATTATTGCTATTTCTTCTTGGTGAATTGCTCCTTTTATTAATATATAATATATGTATTAGTCAGCCAAAAGTGTGTGATGCAAAATATAAGGAATCCTTTGGCTTTTATAGAGAGTATTTATTTGGGGTAGAAGCTTACAGTTACCAAGCCATAAAGCATAAGTTACTTCCTTCATCAAAGCCTGTTGACATCTGTTGAAGCGTGATGGCTGCCAAGAGTTCAGGCTTCCTGGGTTCCTCTCTTCCTGGGGTTTATTTCTCTCCAGTCTCAGCTGCCCTGCTGTCTCCACAAGGCAATCTGTAGACTATCAAGCAACTTGCTTTGTCTCTCTCCCTGGGGCTCGAGTCTCTCTGGGCTCAGCTGCTCTGCTCCTCTGGGTGCTTACTTGCTGGGCTCCAGCTCAGAACTCCAACTATCTTCTTTGCAGTGTAGTTTTCTCTGTTAGTCTCCACCCACCAAGGTGGTGGGGACACAACATCTTCCTGACATGGCCCAATCAAACCCTAGTCATAATTTAATCATGCCCATGTGCAAACCAGTTTAGAAATATAATCCAATATCTATTTTTAGAATTCATAAACAATATCAAATTGCCACAATATCCTTCTTCATCTCTTAAGCATTTTTGTATTTAAAGTCTATTTTGTCTGATATTACTATTGTTACTCCAGCTCTTTTTTGATTACTGTTTGTGTGGAACATCTTTTCCCAAACTTTTCCTTTCAGTTTCTGTGCCCTTGTGTGTAAGTTGAGTCTCTTGTAGACAAAATATGAATCATTTTTTTTGTTATCCATTCTACCAATCTGTGTCTTTTCACTGGGGAGTTAAATCAATTAACACTTAATGTTATTTCTGTAATGACATTACTTACTTCATCCATTATACCTTTTGACTTTCCATTGATGTATCTTACAATTATCTGTCTTTTTACCCTGTTACCCAGTGTTTTTGAACACAGTAAAAAACATGAACATTTTCTAACATATTCCAAACATCCCCCTCTCCTGGCTTATATGGATGGTTATTGTTTCATGATAAATTTCAGCTTTAGCTTTGCTTCAGTCTGTTCTCCCTATAGATAAGGTTTATTAAAATACCTAATCATAAAACTCCTCTCATATCCTGAAAGCACCCAATATGAAGCAAATTCCTGCTTCCTTAAAAACTTCCCCAAATCACTAACACAAGCCCAATCCTGTAATAAGTCTTTTCTAACACTTTCTTCCTGAAATGGCTGAAGGTTCTCCATGATGAAAGTTCTCCCTTATTACCATGAGTAATAAACCCAACTTGCTCAAACACAAGAATGTTCCCGGTGTCTTCAGCTGGAGGGCATTGACAGTTTTCATTACATTAGTTGTCATTACAGGGCCACTGTACATGCAGAGGTCATAAAAGATGGGCTGTAAAACTGACCCCAGGATATAATGTCAATGCAGGTTTTCTGAATAAATTCCCTCACATTGCTGATTTTCTTGCCTTCTTTCTCTTTCTCCTAAAAGTAGATTAATATTTTTGAATAAGATTTCTTGTAGATGGCATCTCTCTCAGTTAATTTCAAACATCCTGCTGCTTTAAGGTCAAGTATAACTTGGTTCCTTTCCTCTGCTATCAACCAGTAGTATCTGCTGATTTGACAACAAGGCTCATATCTCAGCCAGCAGTTCCACAAACTGGCACCATGTCACCCTGTGCACCCCACATGCCACCACTTTGACCCTAAGGCAGATTTTAATCTCAGCATTGCTCAAGATTGGAATCCAGGTAGCCAAATTAGCCAATCAACAGTAGTTGGTGCCAGGCTACTTCCCCTGTCCTGTTTTTTTGGAAAAGAGAGGTTCTATTTCCAACCTGGGAGTGGGTCTGTTAGTGACCCTCCTGATCAGTGGAAAGTAATATCACATACATATGAAAAAAACATCCCTGCA
Organism: Cabassous unicinctus; assembly: GCA_029593785.1. NCBI lineage: Eukaryota > Metazoa > Chordata > Mammalia > Cingulata > Chlamyphoridae > Cabassous > Cabassous unicinctus. The sequence continues at coordinate 1,969 of JAQZBX010070313.1, forward strand.
AAAGGGAGGAATCAACTCAGGAATCTTCACAGCAGATGGTCAGTTTCCTCATCCTGTTCTTCCCTGGATGGTGCACTATGTTCTTCTCAATCATTTCTTTTTAAAACTCTCTTACTTAGAAACTGCCCATCTCCCAATGGTTGTGTTCCTCCTTGCTACATTGAGTAATAAAGTTAACTTTTTCATACAAAATTTTCCTAATGGTCTTTGGCTAAAGAACATTGACAATTTCTTATTTAGAGGACTTGTGGGCAGGATAAATAACATGCACAGATACATGAGAAATTTTTTCAGATAGAGGGATACTACAAGGGAATATCTAATTAAATGCTAGAAATAAGAATTTTAAAAGTACACAAACACAATATCAGAAACAAAGAATTCCTTCAACAGGGTCATCAGTAAAGTCAGTATAGCTGAGGAAAGAATGTGTGAACTTGAAGACAAGCCAAAAAGAATTGAGAAACATAAAGAAAGTTAAAGAAAAGTCTAGAGTGGTAAATATTATCAAAAATTCATGGGACAATATCAAATAATTTAATATAAATGTCATAACAGTTCTACAACTAGAATAGAGAGGAAATGGACCAGAAGTACTATGGAAGGCCAAGACATTTCCAAAAATATGTAAAGACTTCAAATCAGAGGGCCATAAATGTCAGTGAAATCCCAGGAAGCATAAATGCAAAAATAAAATCAAACATCAGCCTTACTGTTTAAAAAGAATGATAAGTACACAATTATGAAGGAATTCAGAGGAAAGTAATATAATATACATATGGAAAAATATAATAATTAAAGTAAACTTGCCATTATATTGATACAAGAAAGATGATAATTGAAAGACATATTTAAAATACTGAAAGATAACACACATTCCTGGTTTGAATATCCACTGTAAATAACCTTCCAATATACAAACAAAATAAATATATTTTAGGAAGATTAATACAGATGCACACAGAGAAATAATTATTTTTCAAGAGACTTATGCTTTAAAAATTATCCAGACAGGAATATGATAACAGGACACTAAACATAGACACAAATGACACTGAAAATGTAAAAATGAAGGTAGATGCATCAAATAATTAGTTTTACAATTTTAATTGCTTAAAGTGAAACTAGGTTGATGAATATTTGGTTTTAAGCCATATGTAAAAGTAAATTTAAGACAAAAATAAAATTTGAAAGAAGAATTGAGTCTCTACTGCTTTACAGTTCTAATATTATGCTGGGAGGTATGTTATTTTAGGTAGGCTAAGATAAAGTAAACATGCATATAATAGTCCCTAGAACAACCATTAAAAGAGAGAAAAAACTTACAAACATAAGGATTTAAGGTAAGGATATCAGTAAAATTACCCACTGATATTAAACAGATTGTAAGAAAATGTTATAAACAACTTTTAGTTGTTAACTTTGATACTTTTCTACTAAACATACAATTGCTTATATACTCACATCAAAAGAAATGGGTAATCTCTTTAATCCCATGTTTCTTTTAAAAATTGAGTTTTTCTTTAAACATTCTCCAAATGTCAAACATTCTGAAATTGTTTTCCAAATGTAAAAATCTCACCTTTCCCTCAGACTGGAATGTGGAAAATATGCTATGGGAACCTTATTCAACCCTGAGGAAGAAGACATCTTACAAGATAGCAGAGTAACAACATTAAAGAAACATGGGTCCCAGAATTACTTCAAGGAAAGAGTGACCCACAAAGTTAAGTCAGCGAAATTCTACACTGTTAAAACCAAAGGTTGAAGAGTGAATGTGGCTCAAGTGGTTGAGCATCTGCTTCCCATATGGGAGGTCCTGGTTTCAGTCCCAGATGTCTCAAAAAACAACCAGCAAACATATGAAAAAAACAACTCAGGGGAGCCAATGTGGCTTAATGATTGAGTGTTGGCTTTCTACATTTGATGTTCCAGGTTCAATCCCCAGCACTGGTAACTTCTGTTGAGCTACTCTGTTTCTGAAGCCCTTTCTTACACTAACCAAGCTGTACTTAATAAAACTTTTCTCCCCAACAAAATCACATTACTTGATAAATCATTCTTTCTATTACACAGTTATTTCTTTCTGAAAGTAGGCCATACATGTATGTTTGAGAACATTTAGCAGCTATCTTCAAAATTACACTGTCTTCTACTGGCAGCTTTAGTGAAGTCTGCCAACAACATATACTTGTCATCCCTGTATTTTTAATACCTTATAATATAAGAAAGTAATATATTATATGTTTTCAATTCTCTTAAGAATAGTATAATTTTATTGAAAAAAAATATAATATGTTTAAATGATGATTAAGAATGTGAACTCTAAAGTCTGTGTTCTTATTTGAGCTTGTCCTTTAAACTTGTTTACTGACAATGAACAAGCTATGAAACCTCTCTGTGCCCCAGTTTCAACATCTTTAAAATTCAGCTATTCAAATAAATTTATTAAGGTACTCTTTTAGATGTTAGGGATACAGCATTGAAAACAAATTGGCAAAAATCTTGTGCTTATTAAGATTTCAATGTGGGGAAAACAGAATAAACAAAAGCATGCTACAAATATATAGAATTTTAGAGAGGAAAAACTGCTATGGAAAAACTTCAATATTCATAATGGATGGGGATTGTGTGATTTTAAATAGGGTAGTAAGGGATGGCCTTATGAGGAATAGAAGGAGAAAAGGCCCATGGAGTTTTACTGGGGAAAGGGAATTTCAGGATGAAGAAAAAAATACAAATATTCTAGGCAGCATCAGAACTAATGTGAATAGGAAGGTTGAGGAGGTCATTGTGGCCACTTCAAAATGTGTGTAATAGACAAAGTAATGATTAGGGGCAAAATCATGTTGTACCTGCAGGACCTGGAAAATGATATTTATTCTTAATATGATGGGAAATTGTGTAGTTTTTATGAAGAAAAGTGCCACGATACAACTTATGTTTTATAAGTATCAGTTGCCCCTGCATTGAGATTAGACTAAAAGAGAGTAAGTCAGGACAGAGAAAGACAATCTAGAAGGTTCTGGCAATAATTTAAAGATGGAAATTATGGTTCTTTGAGCCAGGATGTTAGCAGAGGAGGTGTTGAGAAATAGTCCCATGCCAAACATATTCTGGACAGAGAATCAAAATGATATGCTGATGGACAATATGGGAGTTGTAAGATGTAGAGAAAACTCTGGTATGCTCTTATGCCTTTGCCTAAACAAGTAGGAGGATAACTTTTCATTACCTAAGATTAAATTTCAGATATTGTAAATATCTACCAGACAGTTACCTTACGAAGATAAACTAAGTTAATTATATACCTAAAACAATGAAGATTTTCTCTAAATCAATGGGTGCTCATTAAATGTAGTCTCTTTTTTATCATTATTGTTTAATATTAATTATTTACAAACAAAATCTATTTTACATATTTTGTCATGGTCTATTCCAGTCTTATTTTCTTTATCATTTTGTAGTTCAACTTTTTCCAATGCATGCCACCCTATCTTGATTTGAATCTTTTTTGGACACCAGAACATTATGTTCTCAAGCTAACCCATTCTTGTACATGGGGACCTATTTTATGTGAAATCTTTTGGTTAAATTCAGTCAAGGGATCTTTGCTTAGATCAGTTTCCATTAAGTCACTTTGCTTATGGTCCAGCCCTTGATTAGATTGCTGGATGAAGGGTGGATCTGAATCTTTTAACTGATATCTTATATAAATGGAACACAGAAAAAGAGAGCTTCCATTTGTGCCCTGCATTGAGAGACAGAATTCCAGCATTGCCTACAGCTTCAGAAAGACAGAGAAACCCTGAAAACCTAAGAGGGAGACTGGAGGCTGGAATCATCAGTGCAACCCAAAGCAGAAAAGACTTAAACTGGGGCTGAGGTCTGGGAGAAAGTGAGCTTGGAAGAAAAAGCAGAGTCCAGCTTTCATTTTGCCTTGCTACATGGCAGACCAGGATCTTCCAGCAGCTGACTTTTGATGAAACAGTATCTCTGATGATGCCTTGATTTAGACATTTTTATAGCCTCAGAAATGTAAGATTTTACCCTAATAAATTCCCATTATAAAAAACAACACATTTCTGGTATTTTTGCAATGGCAGCCTTTAGCAAACTAAAACACGCCATGAAAAAAAGGATTGTGTCTTAAAAATACTTCAGACCACATCTTACATAAAATATGATAAATAAAAGACCACATCTTATATAAAATATGATAAAATATGATAAATAGGGAAACAGAGGGGGAATATAATTACTCTACAATTTTCACATTCTCCAAAGGTTTTATTACATTTTTATAATTACATAATAAATGAATTATAGGACATACTTTAAGATGATCAGATACTCTGAGTTTAATTAAAACATAAAAAAAAAAATCCTGAACTTATTGCTTTCTGAAAAAATGAGAGACTCTTTCCAGCATCATCACCCTGAAAAACCAATAGGATACATATTTTAAATCATGGAAATGTACATAAATAAAGGTAAGGCCAGCACAGTTCACAAAAAGACCATGTAATGTAAAGGATATATAAATATAAGAAAAGATGCAATGTGTGTACAAGATAAGAAATTACTTAAAAAGGTACATTACTCAAAAATAAATACTCATCAAAGACATAGCTATAGGCTGAGGAAACAAAGAAGAATTGCAATAAATATAGATTCTAGTGAACATAAAGTTCAGAGCAAAAATAAATGTCAATACAGTTATTTATATGGGCATTATATATGTCAAAATTTTTATATTAATTCAGGATGTAGAAGAAAATAATGCACATTTTAATTATTTGAACAAATTACTTAACAGTGATTAACTTGTGAGAATAAATTAAATTTTTAATCCTCTAACAGAGGTTGAACTTTATTTTAATCTGTCAAAAATTATTTACGAAAATGAAGAAATACAATTCAACAAAGAAAATTTTAATACATATAAAAAGACAACAAATATCTTAAAGGGAAAAATATATCTAATAAACACTGTTTAAATTCAAATATAGAAAAATGAAGAAAACACACTTTCTTAAATATACACTGAATTGTAGAGAAAATTAAACCTGCAATTCTGGATGGCATAGACATTTTTAAAAGGAAATGTTAACAATCTTCCTTACCAAAATTTATGGGATATTACAAATTTTAATTCTTTATCAATCCTTATCTTTGCAACTTTTCTCCATCAAAATTCTTATAAAAATGATTGAAGAATTTAACTCAAATTATGTTATGTTTTAAAGAACATAACCTTTTTTTTTAAGTTCATTTTTAATGAACTGATTTTTAAATTCATACCGAAATTTAACAGAGAAATCTAACTACTGATGCTTGTTGATGCAACAAAGAATTGTATGGCTGTCATATGGTTAGCAGGTAGACACAAAAGAGACATAACTCCCTGCAGATATTTAATCTCTTGAATTTATAAAATTTCAGGTCTTAAATCATTGCAAGATTAGATTCCAGATTTAATTCATGTACAAAGAAAATATTCCTCTCCCAAAGTTAAATTTCAAAAGAATTTCAAAGGTTATAGTGATGGGTGGAAAACAAAGCTGCACAGTAGAAGTAGAAAATGACAAAAATTTTATATATATGTAATATATGCATATAAATATATAAGATTATTCTAGGAGACCATGAGCTGAGCTCTCAAGAATGCTTAGTATATTTCCATTTTCTTTACTAATGAAAAATATTTTTGAAATTTTCTTCAATGTTCACATACACATTTTTCAATAGCTTAAGTCTCTTATATTTTCTTGTGCTCTAAGGCCAAATACTGAAGTACTGTTTTAGCCTTTTGAGCTCTTTGTTTATTTATGGATAATATTAGCCAAAAGTATTTAATAAAATCCAGTGATAATTTTTATAACAAATGCAAATGTGTATTCAAACTTTTGCAGGCATGTAAGCAGTCTGATCATTGTGGTCAAAATTTATTAGTCCTGCATTAAGTTCTTTCCATTCATCATCTGACTTAATCTGTAAAAGAACTCTATGGGTTAGCTTATTTATAATTTACAATTAAGGAAACTAGATTTAAACTTTCAGTTACTTAGTAAAGGTTATAAAGCTAAAAAGCTGGTATTTCTATACTGTAAACCCTAGATTTTCTAGTCCAAAGCAGCACACACTAAGACTGAGCTACTTTTCTTCTCTGCCAAAATACTAGAATGATATCTGACAGAGCTCTCCACAGTAAAATTCTTTGAACTTGGAATATGCATGGGCATTTCTGTGATAAAATTTGAAAAAAATAACATGTTTCTGTTTTGTTTTGTTTTGTTCGGCTCATTAGTTGTTCTGAAAAACACAAATATTTAAACCACAGATTATCACGTATTTCATGGTTTCCATATACTAATTTTACTTCTAAAACCACAAGAATATGGCTGTAGAAGCATACATAGTATTTTTAAATAGACATGGCTCATCAGATGTTTGAATTAATCAAAGGATGCTACTGTGTTTAGAGAGAGACCAAGAAAATATTCAAATAGCAAAGAAAGGAAAGATGCATTTAAGGATTCAGCATCACTGTCATTTCAATTGCCTGGAGCACTCTCTCTTCTGCAAAACTCTAATGAGAGCATTTTTCACATCTTTGTTCCTAAGACTATAAATGAGGGGATTCAGCATGGGGATCACCATAGTGTAAAACACAGAGGCCACATGATCCTTTCCCAAGGAATAGGACGTTTTTGGTTTTAAATAAGTAAACATTGTAGTGCCATAAAAGAGGATGACGCCCAGGAGGTGGGAGGCACAAGTAGAGAAGGCTTTGCGCTTTCCTGAAGTGGAATTCATTTTCAGGATAGTAGACAGAATGCACCCGTAGGACACATAGATTGTGGTAAGAGACACCATTACATTTAAACCAGTGAGAATGAATATCATGATTTCAGTGTCATGAGTGTTAGAGCAGGACAGGGCTAACATTGGGATTAAGTCACAGAAAAAGTGATAGATTACATTGGAGTTGCAGAAATACAAACTGTTCATGTAAAGGACAATGACTAAAGATTCAGTAAATCCAATAACATAGGACCCAGTGATGAGGGCTCCACAGAGTCTCGTGGACATAACCACTGGGTAGTGAAGGGGATTGCAGATAGCTACATAGCGGTCATAGGCCATTGAAGAGAGAAGGAAAATTTCAGTGGCACCCAAGAAGAAAAAGAAATACATCTGACTGAAGCAACCCATGATTGAAATATACTTGTTGGATGTTAGTAAGTTCTTTAAGGTTTCAGGTGTGATAACCGTTGAGTAACCGAGGTCAAGGAATGACAGGTGACTGAGGAAAAAATACATGGGGGTGTGAAGCTGGAGATCCAGGCGAATTATCAGAATCATCCCTGCATTCCCCAGCATAGTAATCAGGTATATCAGAAGAAATAACATAAAGAGGTGCTGCCGGATCATTTCAGAGTCTGTCAAACCCATAAAGATGAAGTTAGGCACATTTGTGTTATTCTTACTTCCCATAGTGTACAACTGTTGTAAACTGTTGAGAAATCAAAAGTGATACTTAGCACGAATGAATTTAAAACAGATTTTGTTTATCGGAATTATCTTGTGTTTAAAAAAAATTAGTTTAGTGACTCTAGAAATTCATAATAATGAACAGTTTGCAAACTATGACTGACAAAATATTAGTTTGATTGCCAAATATAAATTTGATATAAAACAACATTTGGATAATGTATAATAGAAACTCATATATATTGCATAGTTAGACTGGACATGGCACTGTTATAATTACTTCCATTGATTACCACATTTATCCAGTTTAAAATATTATATGATAGTTATTACTATTGCACACACTTATTGGATGAGTAACAGGGCACAGAAACTTAAGTTATCTTACCCAGAGTCAATACTATTAAGTATTATAGCTCTGGTATTCTATGAAGATTGTTTCAGTCCTGAAATTTGCTCTGTATTTGTATAAATATTTCTATATTTAATTTCAGCAAAACAAAAAGAGGGCTAGCTATTTAATAAACAATTATATAGAGCTGTAATGCATCATTTACTCTTCTTTTATATACACCATTATTTAGTACCAATAAAAGATTAGAAATTAAAAGCTTTGGTGTATTAATATTATAGACAACACATTATCATTAATTTTTAGAAGATATATTTTTACCATAAATTTCATCTAATTTTTCTCAAAAATTATATTTTTAATATTTATACATTGCTGGATGACTCTAATTCCATTAATTCTATATTTCAATTTGTACAAATACTGGCATTACTTAGGTAAGGAATAGATGCTATGACTATGAATAGGCATATCTGTCTAATATCTCCATTTTTTTGGATAAAAGTAACCCTCTAACTTTGAGATTAATACTCACCAGGAGTTAAAGTGGGTAAAAAAATTCTTCCAGCATTATGTGACTAGAAAGTTTTCAATCTCAAGTTTTCCTCACAAATAAAATATGTAAGCCATTTAAGGAGCCAAGAATTTCTGCAATATAATAATTGTTTCCTTTGAGATAGCTTAAATTTAATTTTTGTGCATTTAATTATATTCATGAGGTACACTAAATCAACCTAAAAATTTTGTTCATGTCCTGGTAAAATAGAAAATTCACTTGGAAATTATGTCTCACAAGTGTACCAGGGAGCTGTTATGAACACAAGCAGAGGACAGTATCCCTTGCCTTTGACCCTGATAATGCCAGAGCTTTTCTTATATTGAGGATTGTTGATAATGCAACATTTGGTCATCTCTGGGACCAATTTCCAAGGAATATTCCTTGGCATAATGTCAAGTATAAAAGTTGAAGGAGAAATTCATTCCTGTTAGGTTTTGAAAAAGAGAGTTGACTTTCCTTTAGAAGCCATGTAATGTTGAGCATCATTTTTGACATTCTTTTGTGATGCTCTATTTTATGTTTTGGTTATAGAGGAAGTATATCTAGAGAAATGGTTAATTAATCTTTGACTGAAAGGACTCATCATTAACCACCAAGAATGAAATAGCACATTTTTCACAAAAAAATATTTTTTAATGTTTAAACGTTTGACACTGTTTTAAGATTAGTCATTGTTCATTACACAAAAATTATTTTACAACAAAATTCAAAGAAGAAAGAGAAAATTGTTCATAAATGATGTTTTTTTAAAGATGTGTTTTCTTCCAAGTATTCTCCTTTTTGCATGTACAGCTTATTTATAGGTGTACTTATGGTGTTTATATAATTTCATCATACTGAATTTTCAGTAAAATCCTTATTTTTTCATTAGATGTTTATAATAAACCTTGACCTATGTTATAATAGACTTTTGTAGCATCCACAATATTATGTATTTTGCATTGACTGTTGCAGCATAACTACTTTCTGGCCACACGTACCACCAGCAGATGAATGGGATCTTTTGAGGCATCACAAGTAAAACATGGTGGAATAATTCCAGTCAGATTTGGGAGTGTGAACCAATTCATCAATACAACAGATGCATTGTTATAATATATAACATGTTATAATACACATCCACAACAATGTTTTTGAAACTTGTTTTATTATTTAGTGTATTGGCTTTTATTATATTAAAAGAAACTTGAGAGTAAATGTCAAAAATCAGTGCTGAGATTAGTAAAGATTTTCTAATTATGTGGATGGTCAAAAGCTTCCTTCTTCTATATTCAACCAAGTGAAATGCATCCTTGTGAATTTTTCACTAATTAAAGATAATGAAGTCATTTTCCATGTAGATTTATAAGCAACTTCTACAGTAAACTGTTTATACTTCAGATATTTTTAGAGAATTTGATGGTATGAAGCAAGGGTTTACAAAATAATATGTATTTGATGAAATATGATTGTACAATACTTCCATTCAACAAAAATTAATGCCAGCATTAATTTATTTCACCACAGGTGACCTTGGGTTTTAACAATTTCTATGTCAATGCCACCACAGTAGTCTGTTTACTCCTTGCAAAATCACACTGTGGAAATTTTTCTTCCCAGCATTGAAATCAATTTTTTATACTCAAGTATACTTTCAAAAAGTATTAGTAGTCAAAGAAATAGTAATTTACATACATTTTTTATAGCTAACTTTCCCTGAAATTTTATTGTTGGGACTACAATATATCATCTATAATAATAAAATAGTTTTGGCAGAAGATCAGGAGTAAGAAATAGAAAGGAAACAGGACTTTTGTCCCACATTTCAACAAAATTAGAACTTTATCCCTGACAATTATTAAATGTCATAATATAATTTTTAAAAATTATATTCCTGTTTTTAATTCTCTTACTTTTTTATGTGATTTGAAGCTCTGTAAAGAATTTATAAGTTTCTGTAAAATTGGTTCTAGTGTTATTTTATATGCATTCACATCTCTGGAATACAAAGGTTTAATTTTTCTAATAATACTACTTTGCACTACTGTATTTAGATGCTTATGTTTACAGGAGTACATTTTTCCATTCCTTTACTATTCATATATTTCTTATAGACATCATATAGTTTGGTCTTAAATTTTAATAGAGTCAATTAAAGGGCTTTAATTGGAAACTTTAGTTCAAGTACATTTAAAATCATTATTTATTTATGTGCTTATTTTCATTTTAGGTTGTATAATTTTGAAATTATTTTCTTCTCTGTTGGCTTGTACTTAGTTAACATAATATTTAATATACATTTCTATTCCTTCTGTTTTTAAACATACTTATCTGCATTATATTTTATTCTTTTCTCTGGGGATAAAATATGCATCTTTAAATTATTTTATTGCTCTTAATATTATTATAATTGCTTCTAGGTAGCCAAGAGGGCAGTTTAAGGTACTCTAGGGTCTTTTCACTCAAGTAGTCTTTGAAAAACTACAATAAAAAGCCAAGTATAGGGAAGCAGATTTTGCTCAAGCTTTTGGGCTCCCATCTACTTTATAGGAGGTCCAGGGTTCAATTCCCAGGTCCTGCTGATGAAGGTAAGCTGGCCTATGTGGCAAGCTGGCCTATGTGGTAAGCTGGCCTAAGTGAAATGCTGGCCCATGCAGGAGTGCTGACCCATATTGAGAGCTGGCACAGCAAGGTGATACAACAAAAAGAGACACAGAGGAGAGACAATAGGAGACATAGCAAACCAGGGAGCTGAGATGGTAAAAGAGATTGAGCACCTCTCTCCAACTCCAGAAGGTCCCAGAATCAGTTCTTGGTGAAGCCTAAAGAGAAGACAAGCAGACACAGAGGAACACACAGCAAATGGACACAGAGAGCAGAAAAAGGGCAGGGGAGTGTGGGGGAAATAAATAAAATAAATAAATCTTAAAAGAAAAACCCAATTGTAGTCCTCAAAACCCCAGAAAGCAGTTAAGTGATTGTAGTAACAAGGTGAGCCCTGAATCAAGAAAATGCAACTTACAACTTGTAAAACAAGCTCATCTTTACCCCAACCCTTCCCATCTGCAAAGTAGTAGTCCTGAGCTCTTATTGTGGGTGCCCAATTCTGTTTTGGAGGGAGCATTGTAAGCTCTATAGGAATACTGGAGCACATGTAGGTTGACTCCAATCTGTCCAGTGGCAGCTTGAAAGCCTAACCTAGGAAGTTCATCTCTGTATTGTTCTTTCCAGAACTTGCTCTGCAGGCAGAAACAGGTAACAGACAGTCAAAGCAGTGTAAATAATAATCAATTCAAACTGGCCTTTCTCACTTTCTTGCTGAGCTTAGCTGTGGGCAATCCAGCACATGGCAGAGCTCCTTCTTTTCAACTCTGAGCTGCTCCATGAGCCTCTTTCTCAGCTTTTTAGGGTTTCTATGTCTTTCTGCTGCTGTAGAAGATCCTGGCGTCTGCTCTCCCATGGCACCCATGGCACGGTAAAAATGTTGGCTGTCTTTGTGTGTTTCTGCTTTCCGTTCTCTTCTTACATAATATTCCAGTAAAAAGGCAGAGACCCAACTTGGGTCATGCCTCACTGATGTAGTACAGTCAAAGGCCCTAAAGTAATCTAATCAAAAGTGATCTAATCAAAGGATGCTTTAACTGAATCTAATGCAATCAAAGTTTCCCACACCCACAAGATTGGATTAGTCCAAAGAACATGAACTTTTCTGCGATTCACAAAAACAATTTTCATAAGTACAAAATATTTAGTAATCAAAAGAACATCTAGATAGAAGATTGATAAGGAAATGAAAGAAATAAACAATACTATAAATCAACTAGAGCTAACAGAGATGTAGAACACTTCACACACAATAGCAGAATAAACATTCTTCTCTTGTATACATGGGCCATTCTTTAAAATAGACACTCTACTAGGTTATAAAAAAAATAAAAATATTTAACAAGACAGAAATTATACAATGGATATTCTCTGACAACCTTGAAATGATGCTAGAAATCAATAACAGAAAAATAACTGGAAAATTCAATGATATAAAGAAATCAAAATGTAAATTCTTAAATACGCAATGGGTGAAAGAAGAAATCACAAAAGTAATTAGGAAGTATCTTGAGTTGGATGAACAAAACAAAGCATACCAATCTTATTGATGTAGGAAAGACAGTGGTGAGAAGGAAATTTATAACTCTGAATTCTTATGACAATAAAGGAGAAAAATAAAAAATATGAGACATAACTTCACAATTTGAAATACTAGAAATCAAGAAGTTAACAAGCACAAAGAGTGTGCTAGGTATGACATTACAAAGAATATAAAGGTCAATCAGGCTAGTAAAATAAGGACTCAATAGATGTATCTGTAACATGGCAAGAAGTCCACGAGGATATCGATACCCCAAAAAGGGCTGCTGGAAGACTCAGAAGAATCCCATCCAGAATGTGATTTCCTGCAGAAGCCAGGAGAAGCCTGGAATATTCTCCAGGGACATTATCATTTGGCCTTCCCCGGGCATTGATGGGTGGGGTAATCAATCAAATCAGCAAACAGCTGGAACTCCTCCCATGTTATTAACAATCGGGTGGAATAATTAATGGTTTAAAAAACAAAGGCAAAGACCAAATCTCTCTCTCTCTCTCTCTCTCTCTCTCTCTCTACCACTTTCTGCGCCCTGCTCTCACTGTGCAAACCACCCCCACGTGGATCAATTTGCAAGTAAAACGTGGGCATTTATAATCTATAATGGGAAATTATAGTCTGTAAATCATCCTTCTTTACTACTCTTCAGCCCTTTCCTCTTTACCTGGAACCTATGATCTCTTTTCTCCTATTTTTCTTCCCTCCCCACCTTAATAAATCACTGGCCTAATCATCATTGTGTCTCTTGAAATTCATTTCTGCAGCAAAGTCAAGAACGTAGAAAAAATCTGATAACATATTTGGTGCTGCCACCCAGGAGTTTATTGGTTAGTGAAACTTTGGTTTACAGCTTGTTTGATGCTTTCTTTTGCTTATCCATTTTAAAAGGCTTTGCCTACAAGCCCCTA
>JAQZBX010070314.1:0-15435 GCA_029593785.1 Cabassous unicinctus
ATTACAGAAGTTGTGAACTTACAAAAAAATCATATATATATTCAGAATTCCCATACAACACCCCTCTATCAACATACCACACCATGGTGGAACATTTGTTACAGATTATGAGATAATATCGTCAGATTGTTACCACTAATCACGGTCCACAGAGATATTTGGCACACTTTTTCCATACTCCCCCATTATCAACACAGTACATCTTTGGCATAGATGCATAAACATTAAAGTATTGCTGTTAACCACAGTCCATAGGTCACTCCAGTTGTATCTTTCTCATGCTTCTCCACATTCCCACCACCCTGCAATAGTGATGTACATCTGCTCTAGCTCACAAAGGACATTCTTGCATCTGTACCATCAACCACAATTCTCATCCACCTCTGGGTTTACTATGTTATTCAGTCCCTAGATTATTCTCTAGCTTTTTTCAATTGACATTTACATCCCTTGACTAGCCTTTCTAGCCATATTCCCATTTATAAACCAGCTGTTACTCACTATAATATGTTACCATCAACTCTATCCATTTCCACACTTTTACAGTAAAGTTAATTAAAACTTCTACCTATATTAAGCATCAGTAGTCCATCTCAGTCCTCCTCTTATCTCCTTTAAGAATCCACCACGTACCACCAAGTCTTTATGATGTTTTCCTACATTTTTTCCTAAAGGCTTTATGGTTCTTGCTTTTACCTTTAGGTTCTTGATCCATTTTGAGTTAATTTTTGTATAAGGTGTGAGATAGGTGTTCTCTTTCTTTCTTTCTTTTGACTATGTCTATCCAGTTCTTTCAGCACCATTTGTTGAATGGATTGTTCTGCCCGAGCTGGGTGGGTTTGACATGCTTGTCAAAAATCACTTGAAAAATTAAAACACATTTTAAAAAAATAAATTAAATTAAATTTAAAAATAATTTTTAAAAATCACTTAACCATAGATGTGAAGGTCTGTTTTTGAACCATCAATTCGGTTCCATTGATCTATGTGTCTGTCTTTATGCCAGTATCATGCTGTTTTTACCACTGTGCTAAGTAATATGATTTAAAGTCTGGAAGTGAGAGTCCTCCAACTTTGCTTTTCCTTTTTAAGATGTTCTGGCTATTTGTGACCCCTTACCCTTCCAAATAAATTTGATAATCATGTTTTACATTTATTTTAAAAGTGCTGGTGGAATTTTTATTAAGATTGCATTGAATCTATATATCAGTTTGGGTAGAATTGACATCTTAATAATATTTATTCTTCCAGTCCTTGAGCATGGACTGTTCTTCCAATTTTTTAGGGCTTTTTAAATTTCTTTTAACAATGCACTGTAGTTTTCGGAATACAAGTGCTTTACATCCTTGGTTAAGTTTATTCCTAAATATTTGATTCTTTTAGCTGCTATTGTTAATGGAATTTTTTTTCCTGACTTCCTCTTCAGATTGCGCATTTTTACCACTCTTTTGAAACTTTTAGTTACTTTTACTGATATAATCTTCACTTCTAGACTCTTCTCCAAGCTTCTCTCTCCTGTCTTTTCTTTTCAGACTGTATCACATCCTTTCGTATTTCCTGCAAAGTTGTTCTCTTGGTTACAAACTCTGTCAGTTTCTGTTTATCTGTGAATATTGTAAACTTGCCTTCATTTTTGAAAGACAATCTTGCCGAGTATGATTCTTGGCTGGAAGTTTTTCTCTTGCAGTATCTTAAATATATCATACCACTGTCTTCTTGCCTCCATGGTTTCCAATGAGGAATCGGCACTTAATCTTATTGAGTATCCTTTATATGTTATGCATTGCTTTTCTCTTGCTGCTCTCAAAATTCTCTCTTTGTCTTTGGCATTTGACATCTGATTAGTATGTGTCTCAGAGTTGGTCTATTTGGATTTATTCGGATGGGAGTACGTTGTGCTTCTTGACTTCTTGAACATGGAAGTCTATGTCCTTCAATAGGGTTGGGAAATTTTCTACCACTCTTTCTTCAAATATTCCTTCTGCAACTTTTCCCTTCTCTTCTCCTTCTGGGAAACCCATGGCGCATATGTTTGCATGTTTCTTGCTGTTGTTTAGTTCCCTGAGACGTTGTTCAATTTTTGCCATTCTTTTCATCTGTTCTTTTGTATGATTGCTTTCAGAGGCCATTTCTTCAAGGTCACCAATCCTTACTTCTCCCTCCTCAAATCTGCTTTTATATGATTCCAGTGTATTTTTAATTTCATTTATTGCACTTTTCATTCCCATAAGATCTGCTATTATTCTATGTATGCTTTCAAATTCTTCTTTGTGCTCATCCAATATCTTCTTAATATCCTTAATCTCTTTAGCCATCTCATTGAATTTATTAGGGAGATTTGTTTGAACATCTATGATTAGTTGTCTCAACTCCTTTATGTCATCTGGAGACTTATCTTTTTCCTTTAAGCCATAGCTTCCTGTTTCTTGGTATGGATTGTAATTTTTTGTTGTTGTCTTGGCATCTGGCTTACTAGATGTATTTATTCTTGGTGCAGTTTCTCTCTTTAGTTTAGGGCTTTTTTTGCACTTTATCCCTTGCTGGTTGTGTAGTAGGAGTGGAGGATGTAGTTGATGCTGTAAGCTGTGGAGCCAGAAACTGCCTGCAATGCCTCAGGAACCAAAGAAGCTTCTCCCACCTTTCTCCTTTGCTGGGGGTAGGGACAGAGCCACAGCCATGTGCAATAATCCAAGTCATGCAGGTCTAGACTGTAGTTGCCCAGAGAGACTGATGAAACTTCATGACCCTTCCTCCCCTGAGTTGGTGGGGAAAGAGCTACAGGTGTAGGCAGCAATCTATGTAGTGCAGGTCCAAAATGATCGCATTTGCCCCAGTAGACTTCTGACTATTCAGTCTGTGCCTGCCGAATGTACCTGCAGTTACCTGGAGAGGCTAGTGCAGGGCCCGCCAACTTCCTCCCTGCCAGAGGTGGGCCTGAGGCTTATGCTAGAGCTGCAATCTGATCTGGGTGATAGAAGCCAGTCTTTACCAGCACTGTCACTGTTATTTTCAGTCATCAGCCCCGCTTCCCCTTCATGTGGGGGTGGAGTCAAAATGGCACCACCAGCCTCTTTCTGACTTGGACCAGTTCAAACTTTAGCTGTTCTTAGGATTATTCTCTTTTTTTTTTCAGATTTATTTATTTATTCCACCCCCCATTGTCTCCTCTCTGTGTCCGTTTGCTCTTTGTTCTTCTGTGTCTGCTTGTCTTCTCTTTAGGCAGTACCGGGAACCGATCCTTGGAACTTCTGGAGTGGGAGAGAGGTGCTCAATCTCTTGCACCACCTCAGCTCCCTGGTCTGCTGTGTCTCTTATTATCTCTCCTCTGTGTATCCTTTTGTTGCCTCATCTTGCTGCACCAGCACTCCTCATGGGCCAGCACTCTGCACAGGTTAGTGTTATTCTTTAGCCAGCCAAAGTTGGTGCCCAACCGTCTCTTCCTCCCTCGTTTTTGGGAAGTGGAGCTCCCAATTCCAGCCATGAATTAGCTCCTGAGGTGGCTTCTACTGCCAGTGGAGTGTGGGCACTGGCCTCCTCAGTGTGGAGTGCTCTACTCATGAATCTTCTCTGCAGATGTGTAGTCTCCTCCTTCCATTCTTTGAAGGATGTTGCAGGATGCTCTCCTGGTCTCCTGGAACCCCCAAACAAGTGCTTTAGATAGCTCTGGGTGATTACTAACTGCTCTGTAGTACAAGCTGACTCTAGGTGCTCCTTACTCTGCTACCATCTTGCTGGTTGTCTCTCCCCATTTGCTTTTAAATTTAAACCTCTTGAAAGTGGAACAACCATGATCACTAAAAGGAATTAATGTCATTTAATGACATTTCAAACAAAGGTTGGAGGGTTATCTAATCTTCCTGGTTCACCACAAACTACAGTATAGACACATCTTCTGTGTGGTCCTAAGGACACCTTGCAGTCAACACCTACTCTCCAGTTCATCAGACTCACCCAGGACAACTAACAAAAGGATGATGATGGACAACGCCCATCCCAAGAAGCAGAGAGTATCTGCAACTGCAAGCAAGACAGTTCAGTCCATCTGCCCCATGGGATCTAAGCCTCCTTCCAATTAGAAAGAGAGTGGGCATCACCATCCCCAAATCCCCAAGATAGAGGAATGAACAAACATAAGAGGGGAATGAAACTATAGACTAAAGTAGATTTATTTTTATTCTAGTAATGGAAGAGCTTGTAATATTGGTATAAAGACAGTGGTCACCAGAGGTTCTGAGGGGAGGGAGAGGGAAGAATAGGTGTAACACGGGGCATTTCTGAGACATTTGAATCATTCTGCATGATATTGCAATGACAGATATAAGCCATTATACATTTTGTCAAAACTTATAAAAATTGTTTGGTACAAAGTGTAAACTATAGTGTGAGCTATAAACCATGCTTAGTAGCACTGCTTCAGTATGTGTTCATCAGTTGTAACAAATGTACCACACTAATGAAAGATGTTGTTAATGAGGGAAAGTGTGGGAGCAGGAGGGAGTAGGGTATATGGGAATCCCCTATATTTTCGATATAACATTTATGTAATCTAAAGCTCCATTAAAAATAAAGGAAAAAATTAGTCCTAAGGGCTGGAAGAGGGGATGAAAAAATGACAAGAAATAAGTGGCACATTCCATGTATATTCAGATGAACTTACTCCCCTGAATCCCACATCCCAGACACCCCACACCAATGAACTTTTACAGCCCCCACTGTAACCCTTCTGATGAAGGATGTTGGTGTGGGATGTTGTGGGAGGTGTGGGAGGTGGGGAACATGGGAATCCTTGTAATTTCTGAGTAATAATTAGGTAATCTAAGCACCTTTAAAATAAATATATATATAAAATAACATTTATGTAAGAAAATACACATATATGCATATATATTTATATATCATTTTACAAATATTGGTATGTACTGTGAAAAATCTTGATTTTTATGAACAATAAAAAAAAAAAGAAATAAGTAGCGAAGGAAACAGGAAGGAAGGCAGGAGGGGTACTCTAAGTTCTGAAGTTCAGAAGTGGGAAAACAGAATTCAAAGGCTTGCCCACTACACAGAATAAGCTAAAGTAAATCAGAGCTAGCCTAGGAAAGACTTGAGAAAAGAAGGTAAAGTCTTTGAATATAGGCAATTTTTTGTTATCTCTCTAATGGAGAGGGAGAAAGAATGCAAAATTACAGCCAACTACTGCTCAGGGTAGCAATAGAGACAGTACTGGCCATAGAGTCAGACACACTTGTGTTTAAATCCCAACTGCGTTATTAGCTCTGCAACCATAAGGAAGTTATTTACCTTCTCTGATCCTCAGTTTTCTCACTTGTAGAGATGGTGCTAATAATAGAGCCTTCCTCTTAGGACATTTTCAGTGATTAAATAACATAATGCATGTATAGTGTTTAATACAGTGTCTAGCATAAGGTAAACATTCAATAAACATTAGACATAATGATGATGATGATACATATATTTTCATCTATAAAATGGATATAACTGTCCTGGTTATATCAAAGAATTTTGTGAGGGTCATTTACTATATTGAATGTGAAAGTGCTTGCCAAAACGTGTATTACAAGGTCTTTGAGGTCAGTGTTGCCTCTAATCATTATTTGGCAATAAGCAATGTTACATGAAAGGCTGATGACTGGAGTATATGCTGAGCCTTCTCCACAGGTATGGCAAAAATGTTGGTAGAGCTTTGTTACCCTGTTTGATACAGTGGAAATATCTTGCATTATGAAGTCACATATCCAAGTCTGAATCCAGGCTCTGCCACTTGCAAAGTTGTGTGGCCTAGAGGAAAATAATCAGCTTTCCTGAAACTTGTTTTTTTTTTTCTCTGTGAAACACAGAGAAAAAAAAAACCCTGCTCCAAATGAGTTCAAAAAACAAACCAAAAAACACGCATACAAACAATAAAAAAAAAATCTATCATTTAAGTTTTGCCGGTGTCTCTGTAGTACTCTAAGCTGTCCAGCCAGTCCTTCACAAGCTGTAGCAGCCTAAAGGTGCCAGGGTCCCCTCAGGATATTGGCTGAGGTCCAGGCCTATCCAGGTCTGTATGGATCTGCCCTTCTTCCTTTATAATAGAAATGAATGATGTTTCATTTCTAAGAAAGGGACTAAGGAGCCAAGTATTGTGATCTACTAAGGTCACTAATTTCAACGAAGATGACACCTCAGCCTCAAGGTTAAGCAACATTTCATTTCAGCTGGAATTGCATATCTGTTTACATCCACTTTATAAAATTCCCCACTTAAGACATGAAAGCCTATTTATTCAGTTGCACACACCATTAAAGTTTGAAAGTTTGACATGCATATGCTGTTTGTTGGGTAGCAGTAATTAATTATAATTGGAAAATATCCCATTTTATGGTTCTCTAAATTCTCAGTGATCTTTTCCCTTTCCTCCCTCCTCTCTCCTAACTCTGAGTATTTTCCTATAGCTTATTCTCCACCCTTACACACACACACAGGTACAAACCGCATTGATAGATATAAAAAGCAATTTAAGAAAAGTCTCCAGCACAAGATTCTAAAAGTGCTAAGGCTCCTGCAGAATTTCCTAGTTTGACCTATCTTTTAGATATGTGACTCTGTGCCTAAAACAGTGGAGAGCAGAGCTGGGAAATATGCTTATCACATAGGGAAAAGGGATTTTAAGAATGGATGTAAGCTGCTATTAATAGGGGAAAATGAGAGAAGGGGAGAGGGTGGGGTTTATGGGAATCCCCAATATTTTCAATGTAACTTTTCTGTAATATAAAACTTCTTTTACAATAAAGTTAAAAAAGAATGGAAGACAATGCTCATTCCAGAAAGAAGATGTGAGTAGAATACTGATATGGTAGAGGAAGCATCTGGACCTTTGTCAGGGCCCAGGAGAGGCCAAATGTCCTTTGTAATGCTGGACAATTCTGAATTTTAATGGTTTCTCCCTCTTCATTGTATGATGTTCTCATGTATCTCCTATAGTTTTTTCTCTTTAATGGCCCTTTCAAGTTCCTCCTTCTTATTCTTATTCTTTGTTTCTCTGTTCTTTCTTTCCTTGTTATGCTAGACTCATGTTTCCTTGCTAAAGCCCAGCTTATAAATCTTCTATTTTTAAATTTTAGGTGGGATTTTCATAACTAGGTCTGCCTGCTTTTCTTGATCAATTCCCTGCTTTCTGGACACACCCATCTCGTCTCTGGTTCTACCCATTATTCTTAACTGGATTCCCCAGTTGACTCTACAGCTGATACCCCATATGCTACCAGGAAAAATACTCAGGAGACATCTTTCACTTTGAAACACTTTCTGTCTTGCATCAGAGTCCCAGAAATTTGGTCACCTACACAAGGAAAATATATTTTCAGGTACTAATGGGGTTTCTACCTAGGCACAATTTGAAATGTCTCCTGGGAAAATCTCTGATCTTGCATTCCCAAATATTTACCTATGTTTTTATCTGCAGGCCCTCCCTATGCTTTCCACACCTTGTATGAAAGGAGTATGCTTCATAAAGCATCAGAATGAATAGAAGAAAATCAATAAGCAATCTGTGTGATGATTAATTAAGGTGCCAGAGTGAATTACTGTTTCTTCCCTTCCTGATTTGGGTCAGATTCACATTTGATTTGGGAAATTGTCCATTTCCAATTATGGTTTGTTCTGTGCTCTTTTGATGTGAATATAATGAATGACTGACAGAAAATCATGTTATGGCAGAAAACTATGTGATATATTTAAACATGGTGAGGATGTAGTTTAGAAAAATTTATTTCCAAGCCAGCGTTGAAATCAGGGTGAGGCAAAGCAAGGGAAAGTTTTCTCTTCACATCTGCAGGCACAGACTGTGATGAAGCCAACTTTGTTCTTTGTGCACTGTTCTGAATTTTTGTATATTCCTTTAGCAAACATTTAGTGAGCAAGTACTATATGCCAGGAATTGTACAGTGCACTGGGGATATAGCCATGAACAAAAATAGCATGGTCCCTGCCCCCAGAGAGCTTTTAGTCTAACAAGGGAGATGAACATTAAACCAAGAATCATATGCATACTTTTTAAAAAAATATTTATTTTATTTATTTCTCCCCCCCACCCCATTGTTTGCACTCACTGTCTGCTCTCTATTCACCTTCTTTTTAGGAGGCACCAAGAACCAAACCTGGGACCTCCCATGTGGGAGGAAGGCACCCAATCACTTGAGCCACCTCTACTCCCTGCTTGTTGTGTCTCTCATTGTGTTTCCTCACTGTGTCTCTTCCTTGCATCATCTTGCTGCGTCATTTTGTTGTGTCAGTTGGCTGCGCCAACCTGTCACATCAGCTTGCTGTCTTGCTCATCTTCTTTAGGAGGCACCAGGAACCAAACCCGGGACCTCCCCTGTGATAGGCAGGTGGCCAACTGCTTGAGCCACATCCGCTTCCCAATAATTTTTAAAAGTGCTACAAAGGAGAAATATACCTCGTTCAGCTGGATTCTCCCACAACTCCAAGGTTATTATCCAGGAAACATCCTGAAAGCTTTCTATAGTCTTCTGCACACCATAAAGTCTAAGGACATAAGTAAATAATAGATAATGGTATCTCCTTCTCAGGGATGCTGTGAGAGGTCTAGGCTACCCCAGTTTGGGGTCCAGAGCATCAGGCAAAATGCTTCAGTAAAAGAAAGCCCTCATTGTGTAATGTAGCTTATTTTCTAGTCCCTGTCTCAGCTTCCTTTATGCTACTTTTATCTGGATGAGAACTAGTCCTTACTCTAACTGGCATAAAGACAATCTGATAATAGTGATCAAGCACAGACTGTTTTAGTAGTTAGTGAATTCCAGAGGTGGAGAGAGACCCAATTCTCTGGCATAGGGATATCCTTCACACAAATGACTTTTGGATTGCCTGGTGTTTAAAATGTCAAAATGATTGAATGAAGGAGGTTAGGGAACTTCAGAAGGCCAGAAGGTTCTTATTTGTTCTGGATAGTGTAGATATCATCAGCCTGAAGGCAGGAGACCTGAAACAGATAACCTCAGGTTTAGGATTCTGTGAAGTTTGACTTGCTGAGGCACTAGCACTCAGGTAAGAATGGCCGAATGCCAACTCCACTTTTCCATAAATGTACATTTAAAGAGCACTTGCTGGTGCCAATTCACTCTTAGCTCTGTGGGCCTTCCCATGTATATGTCACATAGACAGGGACATTACTTATATTTTGTTGCAAGTGTCACAGACTAAATGTGCTCATGCTTTCCATAACTCCATTTAGTGTAATTATACTCAACTTAGGGAATGACTGCTCCTGTCTCTTCTCTAAGGACACATGATTGATTGGTTTAGTAGTAAAAATGACTTCAACATAGACCTAAGCTCCAGTGGGCTCCCACAAGGTTAGGTTTTAAATCTAGGTAGAGTTTACTTGGCCTTTCCTCATTAAACCTGGACAAGTCAAGTTTAAAATCTGAGGCTTTTTCATATCAGCAAGGGCAGGAAAAACCTAAAGCTAGCCCAAGAGTTTGCCTAGAATCTATGCCAGACAGATGTCAAATGATAGTTGACTAACACACCTTCACGCCAGAGGATGCTGCATTTTAATGATTTTGCCCATTTTAGAATAAGTAGCATTAGTATTTTTCTGAGATCTTTTGAGGATAACAATATTTTTTGATCATTCTGACTCCACTTGCCCATAAGCCTTCATCACTATCTGCTTGGTCTGGGATATAGTAAATGCTAATGATTTTAGGCATATTCAGGTATTTATATAACCAGTATTATATGTACATGTGTATGGCAGGTAGGATGTGGGAAGAGCTACTACTATCTAAAGAGCCTCCATAGGGAATTCTTAGTTCCATCTAGTTTTCAAGACCTTATCATGCAGAAAGTGGCAAATAATACTTTTAGCCTGACCTAGATTCCTGAGGGATCAGGTTTTAAGTGTCTGTCTTCCGTGTCACCCTAATCCAATTGAGCTGACAAGTCTAGCCCCTCACCCATACCAATCACACTTTCTCAAAGATTCCAGTTTATCTGCATGCAGGTAGTTGCTAGGCCCCAAGGAAAAAGAAAGGTAGCTAGAGCTATGGCATGCAGTTGCCTCAGCTCTTGAAGAGACTTGATTCTGATCCCACATATAATTCCTAGAGCCTTCATTTATTTCCACTCTTTTCCATGTTGTGCAAAGGCTCTATTCCTGCCAACCTCCATCTTCTCAACTGACTTTCTGGTTCTTTAGCCGCTGCTTTCCAGTTTGTCTACCTGGTTGAAACTCACTGATCACCACCTCCAACACTCTGGCTCCCACTCCTGAACTGACTTCCCCAGCATTTACCTAGCCCAATTGCAGTGATGATAGTTGTATTTCTTTCTATCCCTGGCACTGACTTTACAATTACAAAGCCTTAGTGATGGTGGCCTTCTAGCCTACCTGAAAAGAATTAAGACTTACTGCTTAAATGATATGGCTAAGGAAGGGTAGGTGGATGACTCAAAGAACCTAATCATGGTCTTCTTTTGATATAGATCCCTTAGAATTAGACCCTCCTGTCATGCCTCATCTAGGAAATATCCTTCCCTTCTCTGTTACCTTTACTTCCCACCTCAAGTCCATATATATTTAAGTAGTCTTTCCTGTTCTACCTTGTGTGATAGCATATGATGGTGGTTATGAGCAGGCCATGTAGAGCATAATAAGTTTTGTTAAAGTCTGGATTTTCTGGTGAATTAGATGAAGTGTCAATGACTAATTTTGAACAGAGTAGTGACATGATCTAACTTATAAATTTTAGAAAAATCAGTCTGGCTTCTTGATGAATAATAGACATAGGAGGATAAAGGTGGAAGGAGGAAGACCAATTACTTGACTATTGCAGTAATTCACAGTAGAAGAAGATGGTGTTGTGGACCTGGCAGAAACAGTGATGGTAGTGAGAAGTGGTTATATTCTGTATATATTTTTAAAGCACAGCTGACAGTATTTACTGATGGATTGGAATGAAGGGTGTGAAGAAATGAGCAAAGACAAGATGATAATGTGAGTTTTTGCCGTGAGCAAATGAAAGGATAATGTTTCTGCTTACTATGATGAAGATGACTGTGAAAGGTCCTGGGGGTGAAAGAATCATTAGCACAGGTTTAAACATGTTTAATTTGATAATTTTTCAACTTTTTGAGATACAAATTAGATGTCTTCCATGCCTAGAACAGTGCCTAGCATGAAGACAACATTCAAATATTTTAACTGAATGAATAAATGCCTTTTAAGTTCCTTCTACTTCCTCTCAGTCACAACCACGTCATCTTACCAAGTCAGTTTGTTCCATCTGCTCCCTCTCCATGATTGGTTCTCACATTTGATCTCACACCTGATCTCAGGTGAACCTTAAAAAGAATTGATAATTTCCTTAAGCTTCTTTCTAAGGTATCTCTACTTAGTCTCATATATTTCTTATTTTCTGGGAGTATTAAGAAGGCCCTGTTTGCTCTGGTTTCCCATCTGTGGGGAAGAAAAAAAGCTAGGAAGCCTGTTATTAATCTTCTTGCTTCAATACTTACATTTTAAACCTATGCCATCTTCTTTCATTAGTTACAGAAAAGACTAATTACATTGACTAGACTAATGAAGTCAGTATGCAAGTGTTTCATGTAATAAGATGATTGGCACAACTTTCCCCTGCAGTTGTTCAAATGCCTTTCCAAGTCAGATTTATAGCAAAGTGAGAATGTTCCAGAAAATCATCACAGATCACTAATGCTAATAAATGTGTATTGTGTATGTTTCTATATGTGTGGGCATGTGGGCCTATGGGTACTTAAATATGTACAATTGGGCACACATACTTATCTTTGCAACTGATGGTGGACAAAGCAGAACTGGAATGTTGGGACCAAGAAAGACACTTAATGAGAGTGAGTTATCCTAAGTGAAGAGAAGCATATGTGACAGAGATTTACAAACCAGCACCAACACAGAAAAGTCATTACAACCTGAGGGAGAGCAGAGTGACCCACGAAGATTATTTCTGCCATCCTCAAGGTGAGCAAGATTTTAAAAGTTACTGCTTTCTTAAAAGATAAATGATTAATTATTTTTATAGGGTAGTTTCAAATCCCTGGGTAAAAGTTTTCCGTGATGGCTTTTCTTCCTTAAGGGATGGCCTTAATCAGTAGAAGTTACCTAGCAACTCTAGTAACTATGGTGGCTATAGTGAAAAATTGGTGAAGAATATTTCTGTCAGAGGAGTATGAGTTTCAGGGCCTCTGTTTTCATTCGTTGATTCTAGTGCAGCTGATAATTGCATGCTAAGCAGAACTGCAAACTCCTCATAGGCCCTATTGACAACAGCTATAGGCCCAGAAAAGAGTCTTGTGCCATTAAAGATGGGTCATCGGCTATAACTATTTCACCTCCACAAAGAGGTATAACTAAGGGTCTTCATCTCCCATGAATATGGCATTCTCTTTTGGATAAAAGTTCAGAAGAAGCTCCAGAGAGAGAAAGCTTTATAGAAGGTGTTGGAGGAAGAGAGTGTTTTATGCTTGTTGTAGGTGTGCGTGCACACATGTGTGTGTGTTTGTGTGTGTATATAAGCAAGAGTGCTGTAAGATCTAAAAATTAAATAAAAAGAGATAAGAATGATGTCTAAGGGAAGGAAGGAGCAAATTTATTTTGAAATCTGGTGAGCATAGCTGGATGTACGGTAGATGTAAATGTGAATAGCCTGTCATGACCAAACTAGGTCTAGAGCCCTTAGTTGGACTCTGGGGCAGTCAGGGGGCAGCAAGAGCTCAGTGGACAGAGGCACAACTTTGTGAATGTAATTAACACCACTGAATCGTATATTTGAAAAGGGATAAAAAGGGAAATTTTAGATTGTATATAAATTACCACCAAAAAGAAAACTTAGAACTGTACAACACAGTGAACCCTAACATAATCAGTGGGCTAAAGTTAATAGCATAATTATAATAATCTTGTTTCATCAATTGTAACAAAGTTTCCACACTAGTGCAAAATATTAATAATATGAGAAACTGTGTGTGTGAGGGGGTATGTGGGAACTCTGTACTTTCTGAATGCTTTTTCTGTAAACCTACAAATGCTATAATTTTTTAAAAAAAAGATCTCACTGGGTCCTGGACTATCGTCCATGGTGCTAGAGAACCAGAAAGGGAAGAGTCATTCACTCATTTCTTATTCATTTATTTATTCATTCAACAAATATTTGTTGTTTGCTCACTTTGTACTCTATTAGGGCCTTAGTCTACATTGATGAATCAAACAGATATGATCCATGTTCTCCCAGAAGTTATATCCCCAGTGGCTGAGGCAAACAAATATGCAAGGGAATAAATAACAATAAAAAGCTGTGATAAATGGTACTAAAATTTTACTGTGTGCCAGACACTGTGCAAGGCTATTTAATTTTTTCACTTCAAGGAGGGGTTAGACCCTGTCACTTATCACTCCCTAGTGCGTTTTCTCTACTTGATATCTTATTTATTTATATATTTGTTTTCTGTTCCATCCAACTATCCTCAGATCTCCACAAGAACAAGGGCTTTGCCTGTCTTGTTCACAGCTGTATCTACAGCATCTTTCACAGTGATGAATAATTATTTGTTAGTTGACTGAGTGGATGAATCTTACGTTATGTTCATACTAGTCCTGTTAGATAGAAAGCCCCAGAAATTATTTTACCCATTTTGTAGATGAACATTTGAAGCTCTGGCATGGATACAGACTTGAGAATCAGCATCAAATAAAGATACTACTACTAATAATAATGATAATTTATGGAGTACTTAGTGTGTTATGTGTCAGGCAGTGTGCTCAGTTCCCTATGTGAATTATGTTACTGAATCCTCACAACAATCATGTGAGATAAATACTATTATTATTCCATTCTTATATACAAGGAGTCTGAGTATCAAAGAGGTGAAGTTATTCATTCATGACCATAAAGTTAAGAGGTGACGGAGTCCAGAATTAATTAAAATGTTTTTTCAAAGCCTAAGCTCTCTCTACTACACCAGATTGCTTGCCTTGAGATATGAGGGCTGCTTGGACTTTATTTGTGTTATAGGAGAATGCCAGATGGACAGTATATTTCTGACTTACTTCGCTGCCATTTGAGCTTGTGACAGTTTGAAACTGGGTGGATCCCAGAAAATCCTGTTGTTAAAGCTAATCCATTCCTGTGCATGTAAACCCATTGTAGATGGACCTTTTGATTAAATTCAGTTAAAGGACCTTCCTTTAGATTAGATCACTTCAGTAGGGCATGGCCAATGATGGATTTTATTGTTCTTATGGGAGTCCTTTATAAATGAAGGAATAAAAGGCCACAGACACATAAAAAAGCTGCAGAGACAGAGAGGAACCCAGAAGTTGAGAGAGATGGTCCTGGGAGCTGTGAAAGCCAAATTAGTCAGAAGCTGAGAGGACAGGAGGAGACAGGAGAGACGAGCTGATGCCACCATGTGCCTGATCGCCCACAGCTATAGCTCGATGAGAAAGTATGTCTGATGATGCCTTGATTGGGATACTTTCAAGGCCTCAGAACTGTAAGATTTTAACCTAATAAATCTCATTATAAAAGCCAGCTCATTTCTAGTATATTGCTCAAGCAGCTTTTAGCAAACTAAAACAAGTCTTATTAGTTTAGTTTGTGTACAGATGGATAAACTAGGACTAGTGGGGGAAAGTTAGTTGTTCAAAGTTACACTGTTTTTTATGGAAGAGCTAAGGCCAGAACTAGGTTCCTGAATTCCAGTTCAGTTTACTTTAATACAACCATGTTACCTCCTTAAGGACTTTTAAATTTAAACCCTCCTAGAAATATTTGCTCTCTGAATGAGGCCACAAATATTAAAGATTCCTTTCAGCAAACACACATGAGAACATCTTGAACCTAAAGGAACATGCATTCCAATTGTATATCTGGACAACTCCAACTCCATACGTGCTGTGCTTACTGTTGAGAAGGAGGGAAATAAACTGAGTAAGGTAGAGTCTAAGGTCTCCTCAGCCTATAAACCTATCCTCAGCTTTTTAGTCTCCAAAATAAATTCATAGATTTTGGGGAGAGAAGTGGCCAAAAAGATCCAAATTAAATACACACAGTGTACACAGCTAAGGAAAATGGGCTCATAGAAGTTTCACTAGTGCAGATACATTGAGTAGGCAGCCTCAATTTGGTGAGGATTTTAGGAACCTCAAAGCAGGAAGGTCCCATCATTTTCTGTTTAAAAATAGTTTTTATGTGACTCCTATTAAGTCTGGAAATATAGGAATATATGCAGTAAAGAAATATAAAAAGGTAATGGCAACAAATGTTTGTCATTGGTACATTTGTAAGTGCAGCTGTCACCTAGAAAAATATGAAGAATGCTACATAGAAGAGCCAAATTCAGATGAGAGAAGATGTATTCATGGATAAGAGCTTGGCC
>JAQZBX010070315.1:0-15435 GCA_029593785.1 Cabassous unicinctus
CTTCTTCTTGTCCTTGAGTTGAAGGAAACAACCCTTGAATCTTGAAAGCTTACTACCTCTGACTTAGAGTAAAACTGTTTTCTTCAGAACTCTGGGCTCATTCTCAGTAGTCAAGGGATGCACTGGCAATTTAGAAATCTCTTTTCTCTCATCAAAGCCAGGTATTCCAAATCAAGGATTTCAAGATCCTGTTTTGGAAAGCTTAGGTTGGATTTTTTAATCTTTACTTTTCATTTTGGAAAATTTTAAATATAGACAAATATAGGAATAGTACAATGAACCTCCATGAGGCTATCACCCAGCTTGTACAATTATTAACTCAGGGCCAAGCATGCTTCATCTATACCCCCAATATTTCAAAGCAAATCTCATACATTATATCATTTCATCTATAAATATTTTCAGAAAACAAAAAAGTATCAACCACTACTGGGTTGTGTCCAAATAACTCAGGAGCTAATTTAAATGGGCTTCAGTGACCAAAAATGGGTCAATGTGAGCATCAAAAAAGATAACTGCAGTTTTTTGAAACATGTCAGATATGATTTTCTATAAATTTATAATGATTCTAAAACAACCCAAGTGGTGGTCACTGTTGGTGAATGAGAAGGAACCAACTCATTATTTTGAAAACTGATTTTTAAAAAAGAAAACTATTGTGCATTTATTCTGCCTTTGCTCTACAAATTGGACCTCAGGGTAAGCAATTAGGCTTTACTTTTACCCTGCCTCTGTCTATGTTTTCCTGGTTTAACAATCCTATTCCTCCCTCAGGCAAGCAGTGCCTCTGGCTAAATAGGGGGAGAGGATTTTGCACAAGGTTCTATTTAAAAGAAGATTGTAATGTATTTCAAAAAAATATATTCCTTTCATTGTAGCATGCTCCTCCTACCAGGATCTTTATAAATGTAACCCAGCTAATTACCCCTTCAGCCCAGAGATTACCCTGGGTTTCCATTTGGTGGAAAGATGAATGACTCCCAGATGAGGCCCAGAAGAAGGCCTCATATGTCTGCAGGTTTTATTGGTTGGGTTTTGCACTTGGTTGCATGTTATGGAAACTCAACCTCAGTGATTTAACCAAATAAGGGTTTATTTTTCTCTTGTAAAAAGAAGTCTGGAAACAGAATGTCCAGAACTTAATAGCTCCAGAATGCCATAAAAGAACCCAGATCTTCGATCTGTCTTCCTTAATGTATGGCTTTTATCCTCATGGCAACAAAATAGTTGCCTCCTATAGGCATCACATCTATGTTCCAGGCAGGAGGACAGAAAAGAATGAGGGAAGAATGGCAGAAGGCCTCCTTGATAGGCTTTGCCTTTTCATTTAGGAAGAGACATTGGAAAAATTTCATTTATATGTCACTGACCACAACTTGGGTCAATGGCCATATCTAGCTGCAAGCAGTGTGAAGACTATTTTAAAGGGGCTCACAGTAACCTTTAAAATTATCAGGATTCTTTTAGTAATATAGAAGGGGGAAATTAATGTTGAGTGGGTGACACAGTATTTGGCACACAAGTAAATAGTAGCTCAGTAAATTCCATATTGGACTAAAGATTTGCCAACCAATCAAGAACTTGGCAATCAACCACCAAGACAGTTGAAAAGCCTAGAACTGGCATTACTGTGTTGATGGAGAAAAGCATGGTCTGTCATGCAACAAGAAAGCAGTGGAAGAATTGAGCAACATCTGTTGGTCTCTCAGAGCCACAGATCTTATTGCCTAGTCATGAAAGAAAGGGAGCTTCATTAGAAAATCATTTCTCTGTACATTATTAAAGAGCCAAATCTTTAATTTTTTTAGATACCTGAATATTTATAAACAGTTGGCATAATATTTACCCTTCTACTATTAATTATATGATTTGTTTGAACATGGAGTTTTTGGGAGTCATTGGTGATTACTAGTTAGGGATGGTGGACCTTTATTGTAATTCTTGAGAAGAGCCTTTCAAAAATAAGTAATGAATTTTAAATGCAGGTCATACTTAAACCAATAAAGGAACTTTAATATAGAACTGCCAAAGACATGCTAGTTAATAATTTTGCTAAGCATCCATATAATTTTCACAAAGAAAAGCATGATCTAGATAGTGTTGGGTAAGTGTCCTTGTTCCCATCCATAAGACATCCTCAGTTGCCCCTGTGCAAAATCCCATCATTAGTGATTCATTCCTTTGGCTTTTCATTTTCCATCTCCAGACATTTTTTTAAAGTACATGGCTCTAGAATAGTAATAGTGATAGTGATAGAGATAGTGATAGTGATAGTGATTGTAATACCATAACAATCTGTCACACATTACTGTTTTCCATATCTCTGATAATTTTCATGGAGGGAGGGATTCTAAAAGTGGAATTAGGTATGAATATTTTAAAGGCTCTTGAAATATGTTGTTAAATGGCTTTCTGGAACCATTGCACTGATTTACCATGCCACCAACAGAGATAGAGTGCCCATCTTAACACACAAGGGCCAGTATTGATCCCGTAATTTTAAATCATTGCTAATTTCATTTTCAAAATCCTGGATGACTTCCACACCTACATCAATGATTCATCCTATACCATTCATTTCTTCCACCTTTTCCTTCACTCCATCTGAACAACTTACTCTTAGAAATTGCATTCACCAGTAAGGGTTTTGAAATATCTATTTGAAACATCTTTTAATCTACCTACCACCTCTTATCCTTCTTCTTCACGTATTCTGGTGTTCCACTAAGAGACCATCCCTTTGAGTTTCTACTCCTTCGGCATCCCACTCATCCTCTCTCCATCACATACTTCATGTCCTCATTTCCCTTCCCTACCCAACCTAGAATCTATGGACCACCAATATAAGCTGTCCATTACACACCCCCATAAATCCCATGCATCTCTCTCCTTCTGTCATAATTGCCTGTAAAAAGCCTCAAACAGTTTACACCTGATGTTTACTCTATGCCAATACCCAAAGAAAATGCTGACAGGACAGTGAGCAAGATAGAAGCATGGTCTTTTTGTGAGAATCTCAGCTGTGACATACCCTCACAACTACTGTATTTATTAAAAGTGAATCAATAAATCCAGCCCACAGTCAAGGGGAGGGGATTATACAAGGGTATGACTACTAGGAGGCAGAGATCCTTGGAGGCCATCTTGGAGGCTGCCTACTACACACAGGTTGCCAGTCAATGCCAATGGGAAATTTTCTACCCTCATCTTACATAACCTCTCAGAGATATTTTGACACAATTGATTACATCCTCCTTGAAACACTGAGTTTCTAAGTTTCTGTGACAGCATGTTGGTTTGGTTTATTACATTGGTGACTTCTTCTCCCATACCAACCTCAAAATATTATAACACCTGAAGATTCTCTCCTTGGACCTCTTATCTTGATATCTACATTCTTTCCTCCACATACTGTCCCATTGCTTTAAGTAGTATGTATAAGCTTACAAATCTCAAATCTGTGGCTCCACTAGTATCTTTCCCATGAGCTCCTGAATCATCCATCCAACTGCTGACTCAACATTTATTTCCACTTTAATGTCTAATGGACACCTCAAACTTAACATATCTGAGAAAAGACCTATTGATTCCTCCCAAGCCCATCTCCATCATCATCTCCTACTCCAAGTAAAACACCCTTGATTCTCTCCTTCACTCATACCAGGCTACCAGTCCATCAGCAAGTCCTTTTGGCCTCACTTTCAAAATATATCCAGAATCTTATCTGTTTGGCCCTTCTCCACTTCTGTAGTCCTCATTTAAGCCACAGTTCACTCTGATTTGGACTCCTCTAGCAGCTTCCTGTCTCTGAGGAAAATCTAGCTAAGTGATTACCAGGGGGCATATGTACAGTTATTTTATTAAGCTCATTTAATTAATTAAAACTAACTGGTTCAACTGTTTATTTTCATGCTCAGGAGAGATTTTTGGTTTATGCATTTTATGGATGAAGAAACTGAAGCTTGGAGAAGATAAGTGACTTGTGGCCCAAGGTCACACAGCTGGTAAGAGGAAGGCCAGAGACTGGAACTCCCCCAGGAGCTTCCACCAAGCACTGCCTCCCTGGTCCAAGAGGCAGTCTGATTTCTCTCAGTCATAAGGAGAGGGACAAGTGTCCAGGCAGACCAGGGTGAAATGGAGGAAGAAAACATGTAGATTTTCCAGTTAGAGAATCCTTCCCCTTGTTCCCCCAAAACATCGCAATAAAGAGAAGTTCTTCATTAATGATGTCCCAACCCTTCTGATGTTCCCATATCAGTCTGATGTATAAGATAGTCACCCATGGATGCTGTTTTATCTTCAAGAACCCACTCTTCAGGTTTAAGTAAACTCACATCACATACAATTGAGGCATGAGCAGAGAGGGAAATGAGTAGGGGGTGTCACATTAAGGTGAGATAACATGAAGGATGTGAGAATGGTTTTATAGTTTACAGTCATATTAGCTTCTTGGCCAATCATCAGAGTCGATTTAGCTGGCCTTTCTCTCTAACAAAGACACTCTTTTCCCCTTATCAATCTATGTACTTCCTCTCTCAAGACTCTACCTTCAGCGAGATGAGGGTCATTTTCCAAGATGGAGGCATATAGTCCCTGGCAATGTTAGAACCCTAGACTCCACATAACTCAGAGCACACTATTTTCACTAGCAATTCAGGTCATCATCTCCTTGGTTGGTGCAAGCATCAGGGAATAGGAGTTTTGATTGGAGGCTTGAACAGGAGAGCAGTCCTCAGGCAGAGAGCTGGGGATAAGCAGTGAACATTATTATACTAATAACTGTTTATGTAACTACTACTGGATGCCTGGCACTATTCTAGGTACATTAAATTTATTTATTCTTTTAATCCAGTCCTTCCAACAACTAAAAAATAATATTATTATCCTCATTTTGTAGATGAAGAAACTGAGTCTCTGAGAGTTTAAGCTATTGTTTAAGTTCCCACTGGTTGTCTCAGGATTGGGTTTGACCACGAGTGACAGGGACTCAACAGTGGATAAAACAAATTGTAAGTTTATGACCCCCTCACAGCCACAGAGGGCTGGTATGGCAGCTTCGCAATCATCAGACATCGTGTTGCTCTGCCCTCTTCCACACAAGGCTTCCATCTGCTTTCCAAGGTGATTGCCCTAGCACCAGCTTTCATGGCCCCATATTTGCCAGCTGGAATTTAAAAAGGGAAGGAGACTTCCTGGAAGTTTCAAATGCTACTTCTTAAAACCCATTGACCACAACTTCATTTCAAAGCCTCACCTAGCTGCAAGGGAGACTGGGAAATGTGGTCTATTGTGGGTGGTCAGGATTTATTTTACTGAGGAAGAAGAGCAAGATGGATATTGGAAAACAATTCACAGCTTGTCTCAGTAGGGATAAGAATCCAGGGCTATGTGGTTCCAGAGATTGTCACCTTTCCACCTACCACACTGCCTCTTGAGGTCTTTAGCAGCCAAGGAGAGAAGGCAGATCTCCCAAGGCAGCTTGATCATGTGTCCTGAAGAAGTCTGTGTGCCCCTAGAACTCAGTCTCTGACACACGTGTTATAGGCTGGGTTTTGCTTATTTCTATAGTTTTTTGCTCCCTCAGCATTCTGAATGTTTTTATACACTCATCCCATATGTTGTGATACTTTGTTTTCAGTTTTCCTCTATCAAATATAGGATAATTGGTAATATTTATTATATGAACAACCACATTAACAAACCACCCAGTTTTGTTTATTTATCTCCAGCACATTGTTTGGCACGTCACAGATGTCCAATAACTATGTTTCTTGAATAGATGGATGGAAAGCCAACATGTTTCCTAATTCAAAATTCTTTTCCTTGATTTTAGATTAGCATGGCCTGTCTTCTCAGTTAATCCCTTTCCCTTCAGGGTTGGTGAATTAGTTGGTGTATTATAAAATGTTAGCTGGTGTATTATAAAAAAAAAAAAAAAAGGGATTCTTATATGCAGCACTCCCCACATCTCCCACTTTTCCCCACATTAACAGCTTCTTTCATTAGTGTGGTATATTCGTTGCAATTGATGAGCACATTTGGGGGCATTGCCACAAAGCATGTATTTTAATTTAACACATGGGATAACATGTATGAATCTTGAGAACCTTATGTAGAGTGAAGCAAGCCAGGCATTGAAGGACAAATATTACATGACCTTTTTGATATGAATTAAGCAAATTGGGCAGACTCAGAGAGCTAGAGTCTAGAAGATAGGTTTACAGGAAATAGAAAAGGAGACACCTATATTTTTGATGTGACTTTTCTGTAACCTAAAGCTTCTTTGAAGATGAGGTTAAAAAAAAAAGACACTAGGGGAACATATAGAAGAAATTGTAAACATACATAAAAGGTAACAGATCTTATGGTGATGAAAGGCACAATGCAAGAAATTTGGGGGCTTTATTTTGGGGGATGTTTTGCATTACAGAAAAGTGGCAACTATGGCAGGGAAGGGTCACTGGTTCAGAGTATCAGTGGTTGGGGGATATGTGGGGAAGGGTGCACCTAGGGCTTGGCTCTATGGAATATGAATGTGGTCATGTGGTCACGGGGTGTTATCTCAGTGGGTGGAGACCCACACGATAACCAACAAAATATTAAATTCCTATCCTGAGGAGTTCTGCTACATTCTCTAATGAAGTGGCAAGAATCTCTAGAGTACATAGCAGTGTCTAGTGAAAGAGGACAGACCAATATGCCAGGCCCTTGACATTAATGCTTGTACTTATGAACCTTATTCTGTTAAACTGAAACTTAGCCTTGTAATATATATTTCCTAAGAGTTACCTCCTGATAGCCTCCTTGTCACTCAAATGTGACCTCTCTCTAAGCCAAACTCAGCAGATAAGCTCACTGCCTTCCCCACTTGCATGGGGATGGGCCTCCCTGACACTGAGGGATTATTACCAAGTGCCAATTAACAATGCACCTGGAAAAAGACCTTGAACAAAAGGGGAAATATTAAATACAAATGAGTTTTTATGGCTAAGAGATTTCAAAGTGAGTCGGGAGGCCATTCCAGAAGTTATGCTTATGCATGTCTCAGAACAATATCATTGACTGCCACAGTAAACAATGCCTCAATCAGGGGTGTCCCTGAGGGCTCTAGTACAAGCAGGGCAGACAACCCCAGGAATTTGGTCACCTGTCATTGGGCCTTACCTTGGAAAATATGTAAACTTATCTCCTCAATATAACACAGTTAGACTCATTTATAATTTTCCCACCTATGGCTTTTCTGTCCCTTTTATTTGAAAATAGAATTAGCACTATACCCATTAAATATGTGTCCTAGAGACTTAAATCTTTAGTCTGTTCATGTGCCAATTGAGCCCTGAGTCTCAGCAGAGTTACAGCCAACACCTACTCCCCAGTTCATTGGACTTGCCCAGAACAACAAACAAAATTATGAAGATGGACAACGCCCATCCCAAAAATCAGAGAGTATCTACAACTGCAAGGAAGACAGTTCCATCCATCTGCCCCATGGGACCTAAACCCCTTCTCAACTGGAATCAGAGTGGGCATCACCATCCCCAAATCCTCAAGATTGAAGAATGAACAAACATAAGGGGAGAATGAAACTATGGACCAAAGTAGACTTAATATTATTCTAGTAATGGAAAAACTTGTAACATTGATATAAAGACAGTAGTCACCAGAGGTGATAAGGAGAGGGAGAGCAAAGAATAAGTGTAACATGGGGCATTTTTGGGACATTGGGATTGTTCTGCCTGATATTGCAATGACAGATACAGGCCATTATACACTTAGTCAAAACCTATGAAATTGTACAGTGTAAACCATAATGTAAACTGTAGACCATGATTAGTAGCAATGCTTCAATATTTATTCATTAATTGTAACAAATGCACCACACTAATGAAAAATGTTATTAATAGGGGGAAATGTGACAGAGGAATGGGGTGGGGTATAAGGGAATCCCCTATATTTTTGTTGTAACTTTCATATAATCTATAACTTCTTTAAAAATGAAATAAAATAATCAGAAGAAATGAAATTTCTTGCCAACAGAGCTGATATTCATGTTGCTAGATTAATGGAAGACTCTAAGCTGAGCCTTCCTCATAATAATTGATGAGGAAACTGAGGCTAAGGGAGTCATGTCATTCTTGGGATCTTAGACTTGGAGGAACATCCCCTGGTAGAACTGTTTGCAAAGAAATTGATGAGCCTCTCCATGTGACTTCAATGATCTCTTCACTACCTGTCTGCTTTTATTTTATTGCTTGAATGTGCCATCACATACACAATGACCCCATATTAGTTATCAATCAGGTATAAATTAGATTCAAAATATTTTTTCATATACAAATATGAAAAATAATTTTTTTTGTTTTTCCAAAACTTCAAAATCCATAGCTCATGGGAATTTGCACTTCTCTTTGAGGTATATAAAAAGCATAGCACAGAATATTTTTAAATATTCAATTAGAGGATGCAAATCCAAAGCAATCACAATTTTATCTAAACATTTTAACTAAATTGATGTATTTTATAAAGGTATTCATTTTTACCTTGAAATTCCTTAAAAAGAAGTATTCAAACAGGGATTCTCACTTAAGATGTGCAACAAATGCACATTCCTCTTTATATTTGATTTCCAAACATTGTAATAAAATGGAAAGGGCCTGTGGTTTGAGTCTACTATATTCATGACATTTTTTTAGATCTTGTTTATTTTATTTTGAGAAATTTAAAAAATACAGAGAATAATACCTATATCCTGTCACCCAGAATTGACCATCATTATCCATTGTTTCCAAAAAATTTTAATGAAATAAAATATCACAGAAAAAGCTCTACTTGATCTTAACCCCAGTCCCACTCCTCTGTTCTCTTCCCCAAAGACCATCACTCCCTTAAGTTTGCTGTGTTTCCTTCCAAGACCATTTTATATAATTTTATATACATGAATAGATGTTCATGGGTATGATATAGTCTTATTTTTAAAATTTATTTAGGGAGCTGGTGTAGCTCAGTGGTTGAGCACCAGCTTCCCATGTATAAAGTCCTGGGTTCAATTCTCGGTATCTCCAAAAAATTTTTATTTAAGTAGTATCATAAATGGCAACTTGGAACTTGTCTGAGACTGAGACAGGTTAAAGGGAGCTCATAGTTGGAATTCATATTGTCATCATTATACTCATTCAATATTTATTGACCATCTATTATATGGCAGTCACTGTGCCAGGGAATGCAACAATGAACAGAACTAATGATTTTTTCCCACTCATGGAGTTTGCGTTCTAGTGGAGGAAGCATTCACAAAAAATGAGCAGACTATGGTAGCCTCCAAGATGTTCCCAATGATCCTCACTTCCTAGTATTCACACCTGTATAATCCTCTCCAACCTTTTACCAGGGCTCTTGGTCTATGTGACCAATAGCATATGGCAGAAGGGTTTCTTTCAAAATTGGGTTATAAAGACTTCAGCTAATGTCTTAGGTGCTTGCAAACTCTCTCCTGGATTACTTGTTGTGTGGAAAGTTTCAGCGACATGAGGACAATCAGGAAGCCTGTGGAGAAGCCCACTTGACAAGGATCTGAGGCTGGCCAACAACCAAATGGGTGCATTTGGAAGTGAATTCTTGACCCCTGTTGATCCTTGAGATGACTGTAGCCCTTGCCAACTGGTTGGCTGAAACCTCACGAAAGCTCATGTCCTGGGCCATCCAGCTAAACTTCTCTTGGATTCAGCAAACTTTGAGATAGTAAACCTTTGTTTTATACTGCTGTGCTTTGGAGTAATTTGTTATGCAGCAATAAATAACTAATAGATTGCAAATTGTACTAAGTGCACACAAATCTTGTGGTAGTACAGATGCCCACTGTGGGAGGTGGTATGGTTAAGTGGTTAGCAACATGGACTTTGGAGCCTAAATGCCTGGGTTCAGACACTGGCTCTGCCACATACTCTCTGTACAGCCTTGGCAAGTAATTTTTCTTGGCTTCTATTTCCCAAGTTGCTCCCTTCTAAAATAAAGATAATAACAATGTTTGTAGTGAGGTTGTTGGGTAGTATGAACAAGTTAGAATACGAAAGCACTTAGCACAGTGCTTGACACATTGTAAGTGTTCAATTAATATATTTTCCTCCTCCCTTTCTTTCTTTTACTATATATATTTTTATTTGAGAAGTTGTGAGTTTACAAAACAATCATGCTTAACAGGCAGAATTCCCATACATCATCCCTCTACCAACACCTTGCATTGCAGTGTTCACAGCATTTTAAAACAGTTTTATGTATAGGCAGTCTTTAAGATACAAAAGCCCAAATTTTCCCATTATTCTTGGCTGCTTTGAACAAAATGGCAAACTTCAAATTCAATTTTACCACTTATGTTATTTCCAATCCCAGTCTTTATTTTACCAATTGTATCAATAACAATTCAGTCAGGGAAAGGGAACCTCACATTTTGGAAATAATGTGGTTAGTGTAAACAGAAATAGAGCATACTTGATGGTGGGGAGTTGAGAAGGGAAGGCTTGGGGTTGAAAATCAGAGGGTCAGAGAATAGTCTTTGGCCATTGAACCTGAAGCACTAGTGGAGGTGTGAGTTGTAGCTTGGAGAAGAATCTAAGAAGCCTCATAGGGCCAGCTGCCAATGTGGGATTGCAAAGAAGAAGCTTGTAGCGGCTTCTGTCAAAGACACCACCTGGTGGAAGTGGCTGCCTCTCAGGTCTGCAGCCAGGTAAATGGCATACATCTCACATAGAGCCAGGAGCATGCACATCATACTGGGACATACTGGCTTGTAGGAGAAAGCCAAACCCAGCAGCTGGACAAATGGGACCCTTCATGAGAGCTCCTCTCTTGATTGTGCTGGCCTTATCCTTACCACAGCTATATTACAGTTTTTTTCAGCAGTGCAAATTGTACTTACATGGTAGGGTTTTTTATTTTGGGTGAGAATCTGGTGAGATAAAAAATGAGGCACAATTTGACAAGGAAGTGTTACTGGTTTAGGGTGTTGGTTGGGGGGTGCATTTATGACAGGGCACAACTGGAGCAGGCTTCCAGGGAGTGTGTGAGTGTTCATCCTGTCATAATGTGTTGTATCAGTGGGTGAAGATCCACACAATGAGCAGGAAGGAGATGGACTCCCATCTTTGGGAGGACCGATTCAATCAGAAATAGACAGGTGGGCATCTCTTAAGAGCAAGTGTGGTTCCTAATAGGGGAGGACAAACCAGTGTGTCAAGACCTCTTGTTGCATGTAACTATGAATCTTGTCATCCAGTGAGTCAAGCCAGGGGGTCATCGTGGGCCCCAGGGGGATGGGGAGGGAGAAATAGAATAGATCAGACAGGGGGTATTTAGTGGTCAGTGGAAATGTTTTTCACTACTTTACAGTGATGGACACAGGACATGGTAAATATCATCAAAATTTATAAAGATTACCATTGACAATGTTTAGTAGCTATGTTTCACTATCTGTATATCAGTTATAACAATGCTACCATCCACATACAAAAAGGTTTTAATGTGGGGTGAGGAAATGGGGAGGAGTTTGGGTATATGAGAGTCTCTTGTATTCTGTGTGTGACTTTGCTGTGACCTAAAACTTCTTTGAAAATTAAATGAAAAATAGTGAGACACTGGGGAGTGAGAGGGGGAAGATGCCACGGTACAGACTGGACACCAGATACGGCAGTGATAAAAGACAAAATGTAAAAAAAAAATTTTTTTTAATTTGTTTTCTCATTTTTTGAATATCCCAATCCCTTAATTTAATTTAATTTTTAGTTTTTTTTAAGTTTTCATATATTTTATCCCTTACTTTTAAACTAATCATTATTATTTCATTTACCTATTAATTGTATTTGGCTATTGTATTGGCTTCATCTTTAAAGAAGCTTTGGATCACAGAAGGGTTACAACTGGGGTGGAAAAGGATCATTGGTGGGGGGTGTCAAGGATGGGGTGCATGGGAGGAAGTTCACCTGAACATACATAAAAGGTATAAAAATTGTTCAAATGCTCATGGGGCATGGTCACAGTGGGTGGAGAATCACTCAATAAATGAGAGAATACTGAATTCCCATCCTGGAGAGCTCTGCCACACTCTACAAGGGAGCAGCAACAGTCCCCCAAGTGCCCCCGTTGTGAAATAGCTTGAATATTAGTCATATTTCATCTTCTTCCATACCTCCCACATTTCAGGCTTAACTTCCTCATAAGCTCAGATTCCAGTAACACAGGGAATCTGTGTGTCGCTTTATGAAGCCAAATAGCTTTCAGAGTTCTCCATTTTCTCTAATACCTGGGATTTTTAACATTCTGTTACCTTTAATTTCTTCTACCTAGCCCTGTGGTAAAAGGCATAACAAAGGCAAATCCTTTAGGCTTCTTCATTTTGCATCTGGTCTTCCCCTCATGTTTGCACATAAAAGGTCTAATTTGTCAACTATTAATAGCAATCCTTAATGAGAACTCTGCTACTAATTCACATATTTGTTTAAATTTATTACATGCTGTTTAATCATGGAATCATAATGAGATGAACTTATGCTTTTAGAATTTCTGCTCTGCACAGATTGTGTTGCTTTGCTGTAGTTTAGCATAATTGCAAATAATCAGAAAACTTCTGGAAGAATTTGATGGCTTTATACAGGCATTTACTTTAGATGTGGTGTATCAGGCAGACAGCAAAACAAAATCTAGAGCTAGATGAATTGAATTCTTCTCCTGGACATGAAGTAATTCTGTTAACCTGGACACTTTCCCTTAACTCTTTAAATTCCATTTTTTCTATATAATAAATGTAGATAACAAAACTTTCAGGGGGCTCTATAGATCAAATAAGCAACTTAAAGTAATATGTGAAAATATGCTATACAATGCAAAGTTAAATACAATTTTATACACATACATGTAAATTATTTCAAAACAATTGGTAAGTGTGTGAGCATTCCCAAGCTATTCATTAACCAATCCACATGTTCCACTAAAATCTATGCCTTTGGGAAAGGGACAAATAGGTGTTATGTAGGGGCATTTTCAAGACATTGGAATTGTCCTGCATGACGTTGCATTGTTGGATACAGGCCATTATACAATTTATCATAACCTATATAATTGTGTAGGGCAGAGTATAAACTACAATGTAAACTACATTCTATGGTTAGTAGGAATGCTTCAACAGGTTTTCATGAATTTTAATACATGTACCACATTAATGAAAGATGTTGTTAATGTGGGAAAGTATGGGAGGGGGAGGACTTGGGGTATATGGGAATCACCTATATTTTTATGTAGCATTTATGTAATCTAAAACTTCTTTAAAAAATTAATTAAAAATCTATGCCTCTGAATTTTGAATACCTCTTGATCTTTAGTTTAAAACCAAGGCACTCCTGAAGAATGTGTTTCATCATTTAGATTCAGTATATCCTCTAGATATCCTTTCACCCAAAATAAGTGGGTGGTCATATGTTCCCAGAAAAATGTCTTAATCACATTTAAGCTAGCAGAGGAGCCTTATGTCTTTGAGGAGCATAGATGTGCTTGGCCTGCAAATTGTGAGAATATAAGGGGAAAAAAGCTGTTTTTGGTTAAATTTGACATGAATTTATTGAATAAGTTTGTCTTAAAATATTACTTTTTATTGCATAATACTTTGAAAGCAATGTATATATTCCATCCTGACATTTGTACAAATAGTCTTTTAATTTTTATTTTATAAGAAGTGAAAATTTGGTTGAGTAGGGATGGTTGCAAATTACTTTCTCCCACGTCAGTGCTATTTGAGGCTAGATGTGGGGAAGAATCCTTGAGATGTGGAATGTTGGCTTGAGAACACAGAGTGTTTGGAATGCCAGACACTAGCTCAAAAGGAAACCCTTGAGAGCACTGTTTGAAGTCTTGCTAGCTCCAAGACTCAAGGATAAGAGACAACCAGTGTGAATTTTGCCTGTAATAAACTCCCAGGTGATATTAATCACTAGCTGTGTTTCTCTGCACGTAGCTCCGCTAATAAAACCGCTGGAGTGTCTGTGCTTCGGGGCTAGCGTGATAGATACGTTCTGCTAGCTCCCTGACCCCAGCTTTTCTCTCTCGAATTCTTTGTTTTGTCTTTCCTATATTGTGGTACCCTTAGCCGAGTCACCCACACTTACAGCAACACGCTGGTGTGTATTCAGAAACTGCCAGTAATTTTGCTAGTGGATCACAAGGAAAATAATGCTTGGTGCCACTCCCATTTTCATTCTATGATCTTAGGTCTGTGAAGCCCAGCTATGGGAAATACAGCACAATAGAGTGGAAACTGGTTTGGAGGAGGTACAGTCCTTGAAGAACATTTATCCATCCCTGTAAGGCATTGCTCCTCTGTTGACATTGTGATTGAGTCTTCAAAAGGCCATCCATGGTTATGTCAATCTATGTGTTTCAGTATACGCAGTATATGGCTTACATGCTAAGGTCAGTTAATCCCATGAACATAGACCCACGACCTGCATTTCCCTTGCAGTAAAGTGATTTCCTTGAGCGGAAGCAATTTTTGTGGAATATCATAATGGTGGTTAAGGCATTCTAAAGGGCAAATAGAAGGTAGTTTGGGAAATAACATTGTGTGTAAAGAAGGCAAATCAGGATCCAGAGTAAGATTATTTTCCAGTAAGAAAAAAATGCTGCCCCTTAAATGATAAAAGTGCCCCAATATGCTAAACCTGAAATCAAGTAATGGTGTGAACTCCATTATGAACAATGCAGAATGGAGACATAATGGGGTCCTAGTGTCAATCTCTGTTGCTGGCATACTGGATACCCAGCAGTGGCTCTGCTCAGGTTGGCCATGGTAAGTGAGAATCCATGACATTGAGACTATGTATAACCTGCATCCAAAACACCATGGACACTTTGGTACTGAACCCTTTGGGCAATGGCTGGGAGAAAGGCTGTGTGATATTAATAGTACAGGTCTTCTTATCTGCTTGATTATAAAATCTTATCTGCTAAAGAAAACTCAGGTGATTATTTACATGGGACACAAATATATTCTGTGTTTTCACTCATTC
This sequence comes from Cabassous unicinctus, assembly GCA_029593785.1. Lineage (NCBI taxonomy): Eukaryota > Metazoa > Chordata > Mammalia > Cingulata > Chlamyphoridae > Cabassous > Cabassous unicinctus. Next base: position 15,048 of record JAQZBX010070315.1, read on the forward strand.
AGAAAGTTCTATCTACACACCTGTCCCCAAGAACAGTTAGTCTCCAATATTCCATGTTCTTTTAAACCCTGACAACCCAACCAGAATACAGGTCACAGCTCATGAATTTGTATAGCAATGCACATCTGGTGATTTCTCCTTCCAAGCAATGTAAACTACCATGTACTCTGCCTTAGGTTCTAGACTATGTGAGGATTTTCCTGCACAACTCTACTTTGTTAATATACCAGAAAGGGGAGGTAATACCACAGCTGTCCATTTGGAGTGATGTATCTATATCGTGTAAAACACTCTGTAAACAAGGCCCAAGTTTTCACTTCCTATAAGGAACTCCCTAAGAGGCCAAAGCTCTGGGCTGGGTAAGAAAAGGTAAGGGGGAAGGAATGGA
>JAQZBX010070316.1:0-15434 GCA_029593785.1 Cabassous unicinctus
ATAGGAAAGGCTTCTTGGAGGAGGTGCTACTTCTGTGAGTTCTGAAGAGGTCTAAGATTTAACAATGAATGGGAAATGGAAAAGGCAGAAGGAGTATTGTGCTTAGGGGTTCAGAGGAAAAAAGATAATAGCAGTTTTTGGAAATTCAAGTAGCTTAGAAGAAGTGATAGGAGGTGGGCAGGAATGGTGAGAGAAAAGAGCCAAGGTACATTAAATAAGGGCAATATCATATTAGGGAATTTAGAATTTATCCTGCAACAGGGAGATCCTCTGAATGATTTTTTAATGCTTTAAAAATTTTTGTACCTTAAAAAAAATTGAGACATAATTTACATAAAATAAAATACAAAAATTTTAAGCAGTTTGAAGAGCTTTGGCAAATGTACACACCTTTGTAACCACCACCCTGATCAAGATATAGAACATTTCCACGAGCCCAGTATTTTCCCTCATGCCTTGTCCAGCCATTCTCCAGTCCCCCAGAGACAACCACTGATATGATTTCTACCACCATAGCTTATTTTTTCCCATTCTAAAACTCCACATAAATAGAATGATATAATATGTGCTGTTTTGTGTGTGGCTTCTTTCACTCAACATAATATCACTGAGATTCATCCATGTTGTTGCATGTATCAAGAGTTCACTCCTTCTTATTGCTGAGCAGTATTTAGTTGGGTGCCTCTACCAGAATTTTTTTATGCATTCACTGTTGATAGACATTTGGGTTATTTCCAGTTTGGGACTATTATGAATAAAGCTGATATAAGTATTCATATATAAGTCTTTGTGTGGACATATGTTTTCAGTTTTCCAGGGTAAACACTTAGGAGTGGAACTACTGGGTTATATGGTAAGTATATGTTGTAAGAAACTGCCAAACTGTTTAACAGAGTGATTGTACCATTTTATACTCCCATCAGGAACAAATGGGAGTTTGATGAAGTGGTTCTGCATCTTCACCAACACGTGGTGAAGTCTGTCAGTATTCTGATGGATGTGAAGTAGCATTATTGTGGCTGGTTTTTGCGTTCTTAAACTTCTCTTTATAGTGTTTTTTTTTCATCTCTTATGTTGCTGTCAACCTATCAGATTTCACTTCCTCTAACTGGCTGTGGTCTGGATAAGTTAATTTGTCAGATAATTGAGTTCTACAGGGGTAGGTTATTACAATATAATGCTATTTCTAGGGGAAAGGGATCCTGAAGTCCAAATGAAGAACCTCCCAACCATCACCACTATAATTCCAGAGTTTCCCTCATATTCATTGTGCTCCCTCATGGCTCAGCTCCTATGGGTGCTTCGATATGGGCTCCATCCAGCACTTCTGGTGTCCTGGTGTTGACAGTAGAAGTGCTCACATAGTAACTGTTTCAAAGCATCTGATATAAGCTCCCAGAGGAGGAAGGCTGAGGGAGAAACAAACTCCTGAAGGTAGCAGAAACAACTCCAAGTCCATGGCTAGGAGGAGTAGCTGAAAATCCCTCAAGAGAGGCTGTTGATCAGTATAGGACATTCATAAGTCAAGTGTTCATTAGAAGGGGACTGCCTATATATGAAAATACTTTGAATATGGTTTGTATTTTCACACTAAAAACCAGAGGAAAACAACACAGAATACCGCTTAAAGTGAAAGAAGATCCCTAATCACAGTGCCCTCAATTGAGTTTCAATTAGAAGCTATTCTCTGTAGAGTATAATGGTAAAGACAAAAATCAGTGGCTGCTCAAAAAAGGCTGGAATTCTAGCTTGAGTTTTGCATTCATTAGCATAGCCTCCAGAGGCAAGTTGCAGAATATGAACAAAGCCTTCTCTCTTAAAATATTGCTTTCCTGTTGCACAAGGGAGGAGGCATCAGGAATGTTGGCCAAAGCCAGGCATTTTGCTCAAGGGGGGAAAAATCTAACTCTTTACATTTTATTAACTGATTACACCCTTGTTTCCTATGATAAAATTACATGGTAAACAGCACCTGCAGATTACAGAGATCTCAGCTGGAAAAAATTCGTTAACAATGAGACATGAAGGACACATCCATTATTGCTAATGACTCTCCAGGTATTACTATATTTTTTCAAATATGTAACCCCTACAAAATTATTGGGTACTTTTTTTCAATATGACATAGAATAAAATTAATTCATTTTATATTGCATAGCTGATATACTTGATTGTGCTAGATGATTCATAGGAAATTAATCATAAGCCTCTTGAGGGTAGGCTGCACACTGTATCCATTTTTGTGTGCCTAGTTCTGTGCCTGGCACATATTAGGCCCCTAACAAATACCTGTCAGTTGAAAAAAAAGTTACCACCAAGCCAGTTCTTAAGGCCAGGATTTTATTTGACCTTAACTGGACCTCATTTCTTGAGACCAACCATACAGACGTAGACTAAGGACTCAATATACTAAGGGAAGTAATCAAATCAAAGGGATCTGAAAAGTGAGAGAATCCTAAACCTCAGGGGTTCTCAAACTTCAGTGTGCATCTGAATCACTAGGCATGAGTAATAAAAATGCACAATCCCAGGCCTCCCACTCCTAAAATTTAGATTGAGTAGGCCTGAGTTGGGGCTATAGAACCTAACTTTTAAGCTTGCTTGCTAGGAGATTCTGAAGTAGGTAGTCCTTGAACTACATTTTGAGAAGTGTCTGCATTGTTCATCTTTCAACTGGTTCATTATCATAGATCAAAATGACTAAGTTCTTTTTTTCCCCTGGTAAAAATAGGGCTCACACACAGACAGTGGCTCATCTTTCCTTCTGTCATCTGTTTATGGAGATAATCTGCTTTTAGACTTTGGTACTTCATATCTCTCTGGAGGAGGCAGGCACGTACCTTGCATTCTAAAATTGGCAAATTATCTATTTTAAAAAGATTTCTATTTGAATGTTCTTAATAAATAATCTATTTTTCTTATTGCAACAGCTGCCATCATTACCACCATCACCCAACAGTGACCAGCTGATTCTTCAAGTAAAATAAAAGCCTTTATGTCCTCAGATATTCAACAAAACCGCAAAGTGATATACCACCATAGCAACATGTGAGCATCCCAGTACCAATGAGTGAGGAAGGGTTTCCAAAACTAGATTGATGCCTATGTCATGGACATAAAATGAATAGAGAAGCTGGAGTTGACACACTTCCAGTCCTACAAGAACCCTTAACTCAACATGCTCTGATTATCAACAAAAGGAGATGGTCATTCAGGACACTGTTTTCTGCTGAACAAACACTGAGTACTTATCATATGGCGAGCACTGAAGTAGACACTATCTTTAACATACACAGACAAACAACATGCAAATAATCCTGAGTTGATTTGCAGTGCAATAATAGCAGTACATAACAGGAGGCAGTAAGGTTTTAAAAGTCGTGTGACAAGAAGGGAAGCACAGTATGTGCTAGTGGCTAAATGGAGTGTGCCAAGTCCAGAGAGTAAGCAAACGAGAACACTCGACATTGATCACAGCCTCCCATGGGAGCTACTACCAACAGGGAGGGGGTTAGTGGCAGCAATCAGCACAAATGCCAAAGGAAATTGGCAGTGGGAACATCTCTGGTTTGAGTGCCAGGGACTACCATCCATCCCCTGTTGTAGATAAATCTGAAGATGACTGAAATTATATAGTAAAACCTGAAGCTAAACACAATCAACATTTTTCATCACATAGAGCTAAAAGCAGTCACTGAATCCAGCTTTTTAGACAGTTTAAGAATCACTGCCCAACAATATAAGTGATTGGAAAATAGAAAGAAAAAGAAAAAGAACAGTATCTTCCTTCAGGGAGATTACCATAGTGTGGCATCAGTGTGAAATTGTAATCCAGATTGGCTCCATCTCTGGCTTTCCTCACCTCCCATTTCTGGTTGCATGGATGACAACATTTACCAAATAATCCTTTATATATATATTTAAATGAAATGTTTCTCCTCCAATAGGCAGTAATATCCTTAAGGGTAGCAATATTTGTGGGTTCATAACCTGTGTGGATTTGTCCTCTAGACAAGGTGAAATCTGTTTAAAATGAACATCAAAGGTAAAGGGGAGTTATTATAAAGACACAACTTCCAAACCCAAAAGGGTAAAATGAACTTCTGCTCTGATTTGCTGTGTCCTAGATTCTTCTCTATTCCAAACATCCAGAACAGAGCTGGGAAAAATAAAAGCTTCCTGAATAGATGTTGATTCTCATCAATAGACAGTACAAGTTGTGTCCAGTTTTGTTATGACTGAAATTCACACCTACCACAGCTGTCACATCTACCTCGTTGAACATCTACCTCATTGAACTGTTTTATTGTCAGAGTCAGAGTCATGCTTAATGTGAAATGGCAAGAGGACCACCATTACTGAGGTTTGGGAAGTCCAGTGGGTCTATCAGCATTAATGCAGTGTTCACTGCAGATGTGTGCAGAGAAGAAATACAATGACAGAAGGATAGCCAAACATCCTTGGTATGGTGAGTTTTATGGCATAACCACAAACCAAGGTGGCATAAGAAATATTCTAAAGGATGCACTGAAGCATAGCTTCAAATAACATAACATAGCTGTGGGCTGCTTGGGGAAAACAGCAACAGAGACTGGCTTGGAATGTAGCAATCTGGAATTTGGAAACTCTTTTTGAGCGAAGGCTTTCAGTTGACCACAAGCCTAACATAGAAATACAGACAGTGACAGGCTCTACAAATAGCAGCTGCAGTTACAAATCAAAAAGCATCTGTATGCATGTCACGTAGTAAGGACTGTTGGTGGACTGTTGGTTGAATGTTTAGTCTTTGCTCCCCATGAGTGTGGGTGAAATCAGTAATGGCATCTTTGAATAAGAAGAAAGGCAACAATATATATAGTAGATGACATTACCTTCCTATGGGAGCACCTGTTTATTTAATTTGTAATTCCCCATCCTTCTAAAGTGAAAGGCACTTTGGCACATAAGGGGAAAAACTTCCATCTCCACTTGTAATACCAGAAATCACTAAGGCTATCAGTTGTGAGGAGAATCAGCTTACGAAATAGCATAGACCTAGAGAACCTATAGCAAAGCTGGGATAAAAATCAACCTCAGCCAGGCCTTTGCTCTGAATTCAGAAAACATTATCTTAAATACATCCTCTTAATTTTGAATTCTTAAATAGCTCTTGAAATTTTTATAACAATGTTGCAGTTTACTTTGACAAAGCTTTACTAATATACGTTAAAGTAGCACTATGACCAAAATGAGATTGCCTGTGCAATCCATATAGTTTAAACTAGGATTTTTTTAACTTGTCCAAAATTTTACAATCATTAGCATTCTACAAAATTCATCCTGGTTCTTAATGGAGACCTAAACTATATAAACTACCTCAAAGCCATATTTGACCACAACATTCAAGATCAAGTATGGAGGAAGAATAAAAGTGAGGCAGCTAGTTAAAGAAGGGTTGCAACATTAAGAATAAGTCTTGAGGTGGAGGTGGGGGTTGGGGAATAGGCTATAGGTAAGAAGCAAATTAAGAAACAGATGGCTCTTGACTCCGAGAGGGCAATAATATCCCAAACATTGAAGAAAAATTTAGCAGTGGGAAGGATTTTAGGGAAAGATAAGTCATATTCTCTTTAAGTTGATGTTGAAATACATTGTAGACAAGAGTTCAACTATGGCTCAGATAATGGGGAAAAAATGCCAGAAACAATGATCCAGACAGATCCATGGGGTTGGGTGATGACAAGGATCTGAACATAGGTATGTGGCCAGCGGAACATTAATCCAGTACTGGTACTGGCTCACAGGAATGTGAGTATAGAAAGTGAATCTCAGAGGAGATTAGAAGATTATCCCAGGAGATAAATTCAAGGGGAAAGGTCAGCCGGGATAGGATGTCAGTACAGGAGATGGAATTCAAAGGAGAATCTAAGATATAGCTATCAAGTTAGTTAAAGGGCAGACAGGTTAATCAGTAGTGATATAATCAGCAGAGATTCAGACATTAATAAATGTCTGAAACCCAAACCTGAGGATTAAGGAAAACAGTAAAGAGCCTAGGACATAATTTCAGAAGTTTAAACATTGTAAAACTAGAATCACAAAGGGCAGAAAAGGACTGGTAAGAAAAGTGATAGGCGAGGAAGACCATTTCACTGTGAGATTAGACAAATCCAAAGTTGCAATGCTGACCTCAGTTAATTTGGCATTTTAGTGCCTCATGTGTCCAAGTGTGGCCAGGGCCTCCCTTGACATAAATACAAAAAAACTGGCTTTGTGACGTCAGGCAGACCAAAACTGCTTCAGTAGCTGTAAAACTGAGAGAAAATGTTTTCAATATGGCTGTAGATTAGAATCCAGCATTACTGTGTGTGGCAGTTTGATATTGTTTATGAATTCCAAAAATAGATATTGGATAATATTTGTAAACTGGTCTGTCCCTCTGGACATATTAGATTATATTGGATTCAGAGGTTTCACTTTTAAAATAATGATTAAGGCTTTGATTGGGCCACATCGGTAGACATTGCATCCCCGCCCCCTTGGTGGGCAGGGACTCATAGAGAAAAGACATGGCAAAGGACAAGAGTTGGGAGTTTTAAGCTGGAGCCCGGGAAGTAAGCACACAGAGGAGCAGAGCAGCTGAGCCTGTAGAGAATGAGCCCCGGACAGACAGAGCCGGTCTCCTGATAGCATACATCTGGCCTTGTGGAGAGAGCAGGGCAGCTGAGCCTGGAGAGAAACAAGCCCCGGGAAGAGAGGAACCCAGGAAACCTGAACTCTTGGCAGCCAATGGCAGCCATCTTGCTCCAACACGTGGCAACAGATTTGGGTAAAGTAACTCATGCTTTACGGCCTGGTAACTGTAAGCTTCTACCCCAAATAAATCCCCTTTATAAAAGCCAACAGATTTCTGGTATTTTGCATCAGCACCCCTTTGGCTGACTAATACATTGTGTTTCTATGGAAATGTTATTTTCTCAGAGGAAAATTTCTGACTCCTGCTTATGATCATGACAGTGAATGAAGAAAGCTTCATACTGAGTAGTGTATCAATCTTCTCCACAGCATCTCAAAAGAGCTACCCACTCAAAAAGAAAATTAGGATAAAATATAAACAAATGAAATGAAGTATAGAAAATATCCGTGTTCATTAGAGTCAACTTTATGCATATTCGTTGTTTAATTGCTAGACTTAGGGACTAAAGCCATCTTTCCATGGAGCAATGGAGAGTTATATTTCATTGCTATTCACTAATCTCTTTGACAGAGCTTTAACCCTTAATGAATCCTCTAATTTCTATTAATGGACAAACAACAATGTAGGTTTATCCATGTTATGGTTTGAGGCTTTATGGACCCCAGAAAAGTATGTTCTTAGAGTTAATCCATTCCTGTGGGTGTGGACCTATTATAGGTGGGAGCTTTTCATTAGGTTACTTCAGTTAAGGTGTGGCCCAGAGTAGGTCTTAATCCTCTTACTGGTGACCTTTATAAATGGGATGCACGCAGAGAGAAAACTATGATAGCAAGAAGCTGAAGCAAAGAAACCTAGAAGAGAAGAGAGAGACCAGCAGATGCTGCCATGTTCCTTGCCACGTAACCAGGATCACCAGCAGCTGGTCTTCAGGATGATGGCATCGTCTTGATCATGCCTTGATTTAGACATTTTCACGGCCTCAGGACTGTAAGCTTGTAAGCTAATAAATCCCCTTTGTAAAAAGCCAACCCATTTCTGGCATATTGCTTGTGGCAGCCTAGCAGGCTAAAACAGTCAAGTTCATAGGTAATTGCTCCTAGTTACAAATATTTTCCAAAAAAATTCTCAAAAATCTCATACACTTTAAAATTTAACAAGCATATAGATGTCCAGATCAAGATGGCTGATGAACCAAAATGTTTTAGCTCATCTCCCTCCCAAGACCCTGTTAAAATGAAGATAAAATGAAGAGAATAATAGAGGGGATCAGCAGAAAAGATAGTTCAATAAGTTTCTGAAAGATAGAACATGGAGAGGATGCGGATTGATGAAGAAGGGCAGAGAAAGTGACAGAGGGGGCTTATAGCCTGAGAGGATGCCAGTCTTCATAAGATTCCAGAGAAGTTTGGAACTTGTAAAAGCCAAGTATGGCAGAAGGTGAGAATTAAATGTGAGAAATTCATTGAAAGCCTGAATAATGAATAATCATCTCCCACTCCCAAATGAAGAATCCCTAGTACTCAGGCATTTATTCCCAAGCAAACAAAAGAAAATCAGAGGGTTCTTCTCTAAGGAGATTAAAACAAACGGTCTCAGAAGAAATCAGGTAGCTAGAGTAGGCATTCGTGCCCCAGAGTAAAAATGTCTACATTCTGGAATTTAGATGTCACACAGCATAAATGGGTGAGGCTTGCTGACTGACAGACTGACAGCCCTCATATTTGGGGTAGCTAGACATTTTGATCAATCCCTAGACACATTATGAAATTTCAGATCAAAGATAAAGAGAAGATCTTAAAAACTTCCAGAGAGGAAAACACACCAACAGTTAAAGGAACAAGAATTGGAATGAACTGGCCATCTCATCAGCATCACTGGCTGTTATAGAACAATGTAGAAAAGCCTTCAAAGTTTTGAGGGGAAAAAATTTTGAACCTATAATTTTGTTCCTGGCCAACTATTAATTGAGTTTCATAGCGAAAGACAGACATTTTTCAGGCTGCAAATACTCAAACTTCACGTCCTATACCTCCTTCCTAGGAAGTTATGTACTCTAGCAAAATGAGGGAGTAAAGAAAGAGGTACACAATGGACTCTGGAAACAGTGGACTGAAACAAAAGTAAGTCAAAGGATGACAGCTGCATGGCTGCCCTAAGGAGCATTCAGTCCAAATTTAAGCAGGAGGTTGGAGGGCTCAAGGAGAGGGGCATCCAGGCAAAAGATGGAAAAGGAACTCAAGATTATATCCATCCTTAGAAAATTAAAGAAATTTATGAAAATCGCAAAGCAAGGAAAAATAAAGGCAATTAGAAAATCCAAGAAAAATAAGTTGTACAAATCAAGAATTATAATGCTATCACAACACTTTGCGGAAGACAGAATAGTTTTAAATAGTCACAATAATGTAAACACTGTATACTGATTTTCAACTTTCAGGGACAACCAAAATACAAAAGAATAGGATACTTAATTATAGATATGGAGCAAAACATAAATGTTATGTCTCTTGGCTATGTGAAAAGTAACAGTACGAATGAAAATAATTTGTAGGCAGAGTTAAGAGATCTTGTCTATAGTTCACGGCACAGGAAATAAAGGTCTAAGTATATTCCTCAAACAAACAAACAGAGGAACTAAAAAGAAAGATAACTGCATTGGGAAGAGAGGTGGTATAAGTGAGATAAAGCCTTATTTCTCATAGCAGAAAGTTAATAATAGATAAAGTCTAAAATGGATAAATCAAGAAATAGCAGGAGAAACTGAAGCAATCATCAGAAGAACTAAACAGAAACAATGAACAGAGTTAAAGGCAATAATCTTGAAGTAATAGGATTAGGGGTAGGGAGAGATGGGGTAGTGAAGTGAAGGCTTACTTTATAAGCCTTCATATATATATATATATATACATATATATTTCATATTTTTAAAACCATGTGTATTTATTACTTCAATAAGATAAAAATAATCATATGGCTATTTCAAAATCAACCAGAAACATTGAAACAGTAAACTTCTTTTGTCATTATTAAACTCAAACTAGTTTCTGAGAACCCTCACCTGAAAAAGAATGCTAGCAAAGGGCCATCTAAGCATAGCTCCTATCTCTATTATTCACCTGCCTCTTCCCCCAAAGCCAATGTCCTTTCTCTAATAACCATTGAAACTTAATGTATACTATGGATTAAGTTACAACCAGTTTTATTCTCAGCCATGGAGAATACTTTTTATGGCTTTACAGACATACAATAAAGTACATATATTTAAGTGTGAAACTTTGTAAGTTTTGACATATGTACACCTGTGAAATCATCATCACTATCAAAATAATAAAGATATCTATCACCCTCAAAAGTTTCCTCAGGCTGTTTTGTAATCCTTACCCACTCAGCTCCATCTCCCATGTCCTCTGCATTCCTAGGCAAACATTGATCTGCTTTCTGTCCCTATCTATAAGTTTTTATTTTCTAGAACTTTATAAAAATGTAATCATATAATATGTACTCTTTGTCTGGCTTCTTTTACTCAGCATAATTATTTTGAGATTCATCCATGTTGTAACATGTATTAGTAGTTCATTTCTTTTTATTGATTAGTAGTATTCCATTGTGTGGAAGTACCAAAGCTTGTGTGGTAGTTTGAAGTTCTTTTATGAATCCCCAAAAGAAAAAGATTATGTTCTTGCCCTCTGACTGGAGCTGATAGAGAGGGAGAGGGAGGGAGAGGGAGAGAGACACAGACAAGAAAAGGGACCGCTGCCATTTTTGTCCCTGCAATGTGAAAGGAGGACTTGAGGACTGCTAGCAGCCAAAGCTTAAGCATGAAGTCCCCAAGAGGCTAGGGCCATAGAGTAGCTCAAGGCTGAAGAGACGAGCCATATGCCTGATAGCTTAAAGCTGAACTAGGGAAGAAAGCCGAGCAGCTGAGACAGAGAGGAGGCCATGTAAGAGACAAGTCCCGTGCCTAGTTGCCTACAACTGAGCTCCGGGAGATCCAGGAGATAGTAGATCCTGGAAGAGAAGGCAGGGACCTCAGCCTTCTCTGTAGAGTGTAAACTACAATGTGAACTACAGCCCATGCTCAATGGCAATGCCCCAGGATGCATTTATCAATTGCAATGAATGTGCCACACTAAGGAAGGATGTTGTTTATGTGGGAGGGTGTGGGAGGTGTGGGGAGTGGGGCATATGGGAATCCCAATATTTTTTGTGTAACATTTATGTAATCTAAGTATCTTTAAAAAAATTAAAAAAATATATTTAAAAAAAGCCATTGATTATACACTTTGGATAAATCATATGCTATGTAAATATATCTCAATAAAACTGCTTAATAAATGCATAATTGTGCAAGAATAGCCAGAAATAGCAGCTATGTACAACAGGGGAAACAGAGAGATTGAGAGGTGAAGAATTTTCTTGTTTATCTGTTTTTTGTCTATTATTATTATTGAAATAATGAAAATGCTTTAATAATGATTGAAGTGATGATAGCACAACTATGTGATTGAACCAAATACCACTGATTGTACACTTTGGACGAATTGTATGCTTTATTAATATGTATCAATAAAACTGATTTGTTAAAAGAAAAACAAAACAAAACAAAACAAAACAAACAGTGGCTGACTTTGGTGAGAAAGCATCTCTGCTGATGCCTTGATTTGGGCATTTCACAGCCTCAGAACTGTAAGCTTTTACCCCCAATAAACGTCCCATTATAAAAGACAACCCATTTCTGGTACTTTGCATCAGCAACCCTGTGGCAAACTAAGATAGCTTATTTATTGATTCACTTGTTCATGGACATAATAGGTGGTTTTCAGCTTTTAGTTAATATAAATAAAACTTGTCTTATACACATTGGTGTGTAAGTCTTTGTGCAGATGTATGCTTTCATTTCTCTTAGGAACTAACTAGTGGTGGAACTGCTAGGTTACATGGTAAGTATATATTATAAAAAACTGCCAAATTGCTTTTTAAAGTGGTTGTACAATTTTACAAACTCACCAGTAGTGTATGAGAGTTCTGTTCCATATCCTCGTCAAAATGGTCTGGTCAGTCTTTTTAATTTTTGCCATTCTAATAGGTGTTTAGTGGTCTTTCATTGTTGCTTAAATTTACATTTCCCTAATGACTAATGAGCATCCTTCATATATCTTTTTTGGTGATGTATCTGTTCAAATATTTCACCCATTTTTAAAATTGACTTGATTCTTATAATTAAATTTTAAGAGTTCATTATATAGTGCTCTATACTGGTTACTACAATAAAAAGTTAAAAAAAAGAGTTCATTATATATTCTGGATAGAAGTCCTTTAACAGATATGTGATTTGCAAATATTTTCTTCTAATCTGTGGTTTGTCTTTTGCCTTAACAGTGTCTTCTGAATAGCAGAGTTCTTGATTTTGGTGAAGTCCAAGTTATTAATTTTTTTCTTTTATGGATAATGTTTTTGGTGTCATATTTAGAAAATCTTTGCCTAATAGTTTTAGAGTTTACATTAGGTCTATGATCCATTTTGTGTTAATTTATTATAGAGTGTGAGGTATTAATTGAGGTGTTGGGTTTTTCCTTTTAAGCATAACAATATCCAAATGTTCCAGCATATTTTCTATTAAAAATACTAATAGAAAAGACTAATAAGGTGTAAAGGCAATTCAATTTCTCACAATTAACTCTACATGTGTGGGTATATTTCTGGATTCACTACTATGTTCCTTCTACTGTTGTTTATCTTTAATATTAGGAACACTGTGTCTTGATTATTGTAGCTTCCTAATAAGATGTGAAATCAGGTAGCATAAGTCCTCCAACTTTGTTCTTTTTCAAAGATATTTTGGATATCTAGATTTTTTTGCTTTGCATATAAATTTTAGAATCACCTTGCCAATTACTATAAAAATCCTCCTGGGATTTTAACTAGGATTGTATTAAATCTATAAATCAAGTTGGGGAAAACAGACATCTTAACAATAATTCATATTTCATATTTCTGATGCTATTATAAATGGTACTTTCTAAAATTTCAATTTGATTGCTTGTTGCTAGTACACAGAAATATAATTGATTTTAATAGTGATCCTGTGTCCTGTGAAAGTGCTATGTTCACTTACTAATTCTAGTAGCTTTTTTGTAAATTCCTTATGACTTTCTACATAGATGATCACATCTGCATATAAAGCCAGTTTTAATTACTTTCAAATCTAGTTGCTCTTTATTTTATCTTCCCTTATTGCACTGGCTAGACCATCCAGTGCAATATTGAATAGAAATGATGACAGCAGACATCCTTACATTGTTCCTGATCTAAGAAGGAGGAAAGAATTCAGTCTTTTATTATACCATAAAGTATGATGTTAGCTATAGGTTTTTGTATATGTCCTTTATCAGGTTGAGGAAGTTACCCGCACTCCTAGTTTTCTGAGTTTTTCTTAAAATCAGGAATTGTGTTGGATTTTGTAAAATGCTTTGTCTGCATAAATTGAAAAGATCATGTGAATTTTCTTATTGAGCCTGTTAGTATGGTGACATAAAATGACTTTTCCCTATTTTTTAAAAAAATAAGGCATACCTAATGTACAAGTTGAAGAAAAACCAGTGAACACCTACTTCTACATTCAGAGGCCTCAACTAGAACATTAGGAGAGGAGCTTAGAATTTTGTTCAAGTGGGTGGACATTGATGAATGTACATTTTCCTGTCTGTCCATCCTATCATCCATCCATCCATTATCCATCATCCATCCATCATCCCTCCCTCCCTCCATCTACTTTTTCTAGGTACTTGCTCTATCAAACACTATGCTAGGCACTGGGGTCATAAAGAACCTTGTAATCCTTTCACTTCTGAAGTCCATAATCTATCTAGTAGGGAGATAAACAGTAAATTATATCAAAGGGGTGAATGTCGTAGTAAGGTTATGGGGGAAGTTCAATGGAACAACAGAGAGAGTGACTGTTTGGGATAGGGAAGTTGGAGAGGATGACTTTTGAGCTGGAGTTTGAAAAGTAAGCAGGAGTTTGATGAACAGAGCTGAGAGAGAAGGGCATTCCAGGTAAGTGGTCATAACTTAGGACAGTACTTTTAAAGTATTATCTACACTTCCCAAACCACTACGCTGCAGAAGGGGAAAGGATAGTCTTAAGGTCTACTTTAAAATGTGTCATCTACCTTTTCAGAAAAATTTTGCATTACATTCCACGGGTTTGTTTAAATATAATAAAGTGTTTCCTTTAACCCTGAGTGGAATCTATGCTTCAGTAATATGCACCCTGGACCCTGGAAGACCACTGTCAGTCTGTGGAGCATAATTTTGTTTGAAGGGGTTGAGGGTCACTGGTAAACAATCAGAAACGAGGACTAGCTTCTTGGGGGTAGTTGCCTAACCTCAGAATCACATCAATCAGGCATTAGGCATGCAATTAGAAATACTCTGGCTTCAAAGCTTGTATGTTTGCCTAAGGACCTAAATTATCATTTGCTCACTTTCTGATTACCCCAGCTCCATGATGAGCCAAGCCCCACCTAGCACTGCCAAAAAGCAGCAAGAATGCTTTTAATAGCCTTAAACAAGTTTCGAATTTCTTTGCCAAATCAAATCAGCTGTATAGTATCTTGCTGGGGTCTTGAGTTGATATTGAACTGGGACCATAAGGAGCCCAACTCTAAGTGATAAATATGTGAGAAATTATGTTAGTACTGAGATCCTTGAGCACTTGCCAGTCAGAATTTTCAATTTGACCTATATTAATGGTAAATGTTGAAATAGCAATCAGAGACCTCATCTTTCATCAGCTGCCAGTGAAGGTCAAATTTGTCCACAATAAATCACCTTTAACACATAATGGAAGCTTCTGTAGAATTAAGAAATTTCTAAGTTTAGGTTGACGGCACATTTATTTCTAGCAATGTTCAATGCAAAAGAGCTCGAAGCAACCAAAGGATTTGAATCACTATTTGGAGTTTGTTTTTTATAAAGGATATTAGACTACCAAAATTTTTCTATGAGTACCTACTTCAGTGGTTTTCAACAATTTAAAAATTTAACCCATGCCCCCTTTTGATAAATGTTAAACATTTTATGCAGTCTCTCTGATACCTCCCAAGGAAGTATCCCTGGTTTACAATTATCTTCTATGTACCTCACCAGCCATACAGACTTTATCAAACTTTACTTAGTTTGCATTTCTATGAGAATGGTAGTTTTTTTTTGGTTGGTTGTTTACAAAAAGAAAAAACTATGATAGGCATCATTTTCATTCTAATAATCATTGTCTCATTGTCTATATGGATTCCACTCATAGTTATTACCATTTTTCACTTCTACTGCCCCCCAGAGATTCAGCGTTTATCTGAATAAGTCCACTCAAGTGGTCCTAAAACTGCCCACCCCATAGCAGCACACAAAATACCTGCATTTCCATAACCCCCAATTCATTCATTCAATAAATACTGATTGATAGACCACTGTGGAATGTTAAAGTTACTATGGAATAAAGTAAGAACACACATATCAGTAAGATATGGTCCTTGCTCTCTACACAGTTGCAGTTTAGCATGGTGGCTCTTAACCAGAGGAATGTACCAGAATTACTTGAGGAGCCTTTTCAAAATTTACATTGGCAGTGTTGAGCCCACCATCTAGGGAGATGACATCTGAAGTGGCTCCAGAATGTTTGGTAGGAGTTTGCTAGATAGAGAGAGAAATGAGGAGGCATCTCTAGGCAGAAGAAATAGCATGTGCAAAAGTATTAAAG
>JAQZBX010070317.1:0-15436 GCA_029593785.1 Cabassous unicinctus
AAAGACGGTACCGGGGCTCAAATCCAGGACATCGTGCATGGGAAGCAGGCTCTCAACTAACTTGAGCTACATCTGCTCCCCTGAAGCACCTATTCTTAAAATAACAACTTCTACTGATACTGTCTTATCACGAATCTGTTAAGCTGGTATCAAAGCACAAATTGTGCAGCCTGTTTCTTGGGAAAATCCAGGTCAAATTTTGTTTTCAACTTCAAAATATTGATTAAATATATGTAAATATTGTATATTCTGAAGTCTGCTCATCTTTTGAAATGTTCACCTTGAGTTCAAAGCACTGACAATCTCTATTATTAATTCCCTATTTAAGCTTTTGCTCTTTTATTGTCTATGTCCTCTTTTAAAACCCAACATTAGTTAAAGCCCTCAAACAAAAACAGGGACATAGGTTAACAATGAAAAAAACTTTCCTCCCTTTTGTGTATTCAGAATATCCTACTGCTCAGTCCACAACATATGCCGAATCACTCCATTTTAACATGTTATACATGTGTAACCACGACTGCTTTGGGTTATAAAATTAAAAATACCATTTCATTGTGGCATTCATCCATGACACGGCTTTCTTGAAAGTAGCTGGACCACAGTACTTTGCCTTTATAGCAACTACAAATTTCAACAATCTTTTTCATAAGAAAATATAGTTTAAGAAAGGTTTAAAAAACACTAGCTACCAAGTTTAACGCTGTACTAAGCCCCTATAAAACTCACCATTAAAAAAAAAAAAGATTTATGAGGTACCTTCTATATGCTCAGCCCTACAGCAGATACCCAATGTGAACATGGGGTACACTTCCAATGGAAATTCGTTAAAAATAAGAAATGAAATTTTCTCCAAAAAATTACTGATTTGTAGGCAAATCACTGAAGTAAGAGGACTTATCCAAACCAGGGTACTTCAGCAACACAGGAGGGGCAGACTATGCCAGAAAAAAACAGAGTTTTGATCGTAATACCACTCTAAGAGAGTCCAAAGGAAAGAGTCTTCTTGCAAAAAGACCACAGGGTTTGCTCTAAGAAAGGTGGTCTACACCCATTTTGGATGCAGCATGTAAAGCACCCCTTCCCAAGGTCTTTTATCTCAACCAACAGAAACCAGTCTATGCAAAACAGGCCCCCATGTTCTCATTCTGAGTTCAACACAAGGTTGGTTGACTTACTGGGATAAAATTAGGTCTTTGATAAACCAACAATTCTAAATTTCATACCTAAAAGAAAACTATAATCACCATGTTACTATAGACCTATAGACATGAATATAGAGATGAAATTTTCAGAAGAAATCTTAAAAAAGACAGGAAAAACCTTTCAACGTTACTGGTGGCAATGGGTTTTATGTTATCAGCATCTCAGAAAATAGAAACTTGAAAATGAATTGATCAGAATTAAATTATTACTTTCAGATCCCAAAATGGCCAACTATTTGAACCCACACTCCTTTTCTATAACAATGAAGATCAACTGGAAGATTTAATCTTTACCAGCATGGCATTTATGCAATCTCATGGTTAGGGAAGAAGACTGGGTTAGGAGGAGCTAGGAAAGCCAAATGAACCACTGGAAAAATAATCAAAGCTGACGTTGCAATGGGCCAGTAATGTCAACCTTGTATATGGAAGGCAACAACACATCATTGCTATTGTGACTTTCATTCTAAAAGAGTGTTAAGAAATACTGAAGAAGATGCTCTCCAGTTTTACACTCAGTATTTCTTAAAAAGAAATACTCACCTGCAGCTTTCTTGTGACAAGAAATAGCCTCTTCGTATTTCCCTGTAGCTAGTAAACGGTCTGCTCTTCTGCTCTGTTGATGAGCCTAGAAGACAAATGTTCCTAAGTCTCCTGAATCATAAAATGTAACTTAAAAAAAAAAAAAAAAAAAAACTTTGAGAAGATAAATAATACTATTTGTTGCCACACATCAAAGCAGCATTACAGCTATATCTGTAACTGGAGAAATCTAATGGGTAGAGCCTAGAACTATAGTATCTGAAAGGAACTGGCAACCTCTCAATTCTACGGATAAAACCCTCTCAGGGTTAACACCAGGGCACTTATTAACACCTTCAGTGTCCCACATTCTTCCATCTTCAGGGATTAACCAAAAAGAGTTACAATCAAAGGATTTTTTAAAAGTTCCTTTCAAATCAATAGTTTATTTTGTAGGTACTTTCACTAGTCTGTATAGGTTTAAAAACTATAATCAAGAAATCACTTATGACTTACAGTAAAATCCAAGCTTCTCCTGTATCAACTCATTCTTCCCTTTTATCCTTAAAGTTACTATATATGTTTTTAAAATAAAAATTTGTACATTGTACAGTTCAGAAATTAATGATACCAATAGTTAATATTATAATGGAGATTTTTTTCAGGTATAACTCAACAAAAGAACAAAGACCAACTCGGAAGTTCTGAAAGAAATAAAAAAATATAAGTTCCCACAAAAATAAGGTAAATGTGATTAAGTAAGCAGTCATTAGACCCCTTACCTTTCTGTTGCATTTTAAGAATTTCAAAAGCGCTTTAATATACATTATTTCAGTTGCTTCCAATATAACTTTGTGAATATGTTTCCTTCTTAAGTAAGCAGGCCCAAAAGACTCCGAGGAATCACATAACTTACACAAGGTAATATAGTTATGCAGTTAGCTAGCAAGGAGAAATGCAGAAGTGATCAGCTAGTCTTCTAACAAGTGTAATGTTTTTCTACCACAGAGATGATTTAGCAAAGCTCTTTAAAAAATCAAAAAGCAAATCTGTTCTGTCAGGTGTAAAGTGCTTTATCGTGAATGCTTTTTAAGAAATGTGCCACCAATGCCTCATAAATTAACTTTTCAGAAAACTACTTTTGCATCTGAGATTAGAAATATTCTGGGTATGGGTATGTTTGCAATTACACTCTTCAGTATAAAAGGTGGGGACAAAAGGAGAAAATAGCACCTCCAGCAATCCATTCTGTTTACATATTCCCCACTTTTATTTTTGTAAAGAAGAAACAAGCAACATTCTTCAAGGCAAGATCATCCTTTTAAGTTGTTTCAGACGTTTTTTATTCTTCAAATAGTAATAATGGGTCACAAGAAATGACTGAGGGCTTAAAATAATGGATGAATTTTACCCATGGAGTCAAGGACAGAGCAATACATATTTTCTGAGCACATGAGTGCAGAAATGATGTAGATCTTTTGGGAAGAGTATGTACGTACATGAAGAAGAAAGTGAATATGTATAAGCAATTATGATTAACAGTATATCTCTACTAAATGTGTTCTAGTAGTGTTAAAGATCAGTACAGCCTAAAAACTCTACTCTTCTGAGAATGCAAGGGGCACTCAATCAACAAGGTTCCATGTAGGAAACAAAATAAGAAATGGAAGGGGTAAATCTGTAGGTGACTTTACTTTTCTGAACTTTGAAAGAAGCCCAAAAGAACAGACAAACCAGAAATTCTCAAGTGGCGAGAGCAAGACATTTTGGCTTTCCCAACTCCCCTAAAATCTCCCTGTGTGAAATAAAGTCCAATCTCTGAGTCATATCTTATTTTCATTTCAGGTGTTACTGACCCCAAAAATACAAACCCACTCTAAGTTATTTGGTACCATAGCAATCAACTCCCCCACACACACACTTTTTTTATAGTACAGTTCCTACTAAGTTTTGATTAAATGTAGTAAGTGCAGACTCTGGACAGAGCCTGACCACATGGGTTTAAATCTCAGCTTGAACATTTAAGACACATGAGCTCAACTTTCCTCAGTTTTCTCATCTCTAAAATGAAAGTTGCTGTGAAAATTGGTTAGACCTATTTTGGTAGTAATTCTTACTTTTAACATAATCTTTAAAGGGGAGCAGGTGTAGCTCAGTTGTTTGGGTGCCTGCTTCACATGTACGAGGTCCCGGATTCAATCCCCAGTGCCTCCTAAAAATAATAATAATAATAATCTTTAAAGATTTCGCATATTAAGACTCTCTTTAAACAGTATTCTTGGCAGAATCGTAGGCATTAAAAGTAAAAGGATTTAAATATGTTTCTTTGGTAACTCAAAACAGGAACAATCCTCATCTTGAGGATTGTGGTTAATATAAATACAGGAATGTTCTACAAGGTATTCGGCATATGGTGATACATGGGAAAAATATAACTAATATAATTTGTAGACTTTAAATAATGTTAACAGTAATATTATAATGTCTTTGTAGCAAGGGCAAAGAAGGTACTATCTCAATGCTAAAGGTAAAAAAAAAAAAAGAGTATGGGGTTTAGTTCTATGAGAAATGAATATGATTAAGCATTTTTTCCCTCTTCATTTCCTTCATTAACAAGGAGACTTGATCATGTCATCTAACCACCTGTGCTCATGTATCTTTCTGAACACTGGAGGAACAACTGAGTTTGTTTTGGGGAATGGATGAGATAAAAGTGCCTGGACAGAATTTGGAGTAATGCTTCCAAGACTTGTTGAGGTGACTTTTGCCTGTTATTTTATTTTTTGAGTTTGAAATAAAGTTTGGGGGGAAAAAAGGGAACAAGATGCAATTAAAATGAGAACTTTGGTAGTGGTTCTAAAAGCAGTCTGAGCAATGATATATTAACAATTTTGGTAACATGTTTCTGCTCTACCAAGTATTTCAAGATGCACTAAGAATCTGTGAGATAGACTTCATCTCAATACTTCATTCAGAAAGGACAGAAGACACACTAGTTCTTTACAAGTGATTTCATTAACAATTCAAATAATGTTTAAGCCAAGAATGAATCTTATTTCAGATACTAAACTATGTATTACTCTTCTTAAATAAGGTATTAATATTTATCAGGAAACTGTAAGGACAGGCAAAGTAAATATAATACTCTTCAATAACTTCAACTCCTTCAACCTTTTTTCATCTCCGTGATTGAAATATAAATGAGTTCAATTTCTGTTTTTTTTTTCTGAATTTCTTACTAAAAATTGTGTAAATCTGTCATAAAAATTAAAGTTTTCTGTCTTAATTTTCTTTTACCAATTCTAATATGCCACATGCTACAATTTACTAAATCATTAGTAACTATTTTCCTAAGGATTAGATTTTCTTCATACTCTGATTCAGTTACTTTCCTTGCTTCTCTATCAGTAATTATGGCGGGGTGGGGCAGCTTCTAGCACCGTTCCTAATGATCCCCGCCTCCTGGTATGCATGACCTTAGGTAACCCCTTTCCTCATATGTGGGCTGGACCTAGTGGCTTGCATATAAGGACTAGCATACAGCAAAGGCCATGATGTACAGCAAAGGTTAAGATGCGATGTTACTTCCATGTTGGCAGTACTCTCTTGCTCACTTTAATGAAGCCAATTGCCATGATGTGAGGAACCCTATGGAGAGGCTCATATGGAGGAAACAACCAATACAATAATAGTACTGCATCTCCATCTTTTATTGTTAAGCTGCCTCAAATTATATTTGGAAATAGATTTAAATAGGGAGAGCAGTGATTGCCAACTCTCAAAGGGTTATGATACCCTATCATTGAGCACTGAGTATTAGATTTAGTGATACCACAATTTCATATTAAAGTACATTCTGGCATTTAGGGTTTACAACAAACTGATTTAATTTTGTTTTGAGAATTTCCTGAAAATTCTCATGGAAATTTGAACTTCTGATCCAGCCATGATGAAGTAGGTAAGCATTCATTTGCTTACCCTCCTGCTATAAACAACCACAAATTTGGACAAAATATACAAAAACAATAGTTTACAGGCACTAAACAAAAAATAATGTGTTTCAAGAAAAGGAAGCACACAAAGTTAAGATCCCATCAGGTCCCTGGCCAACTTTTAAACAGCACATGTCCAGGGTACAACTCCAGGAGGCCTAGCAGAAGCTCTGAGGAGAGATGTCAGAAGCCAGTGTTGGGGAAACAGATTACAGTTTGGTTCCAGACATAGTAGAATGATCTTGATGAACATCTGGACTATTGGCTGATATCCTCAGAAAGGCCAGGTCTGGGAATAAGAACCACACGCTAGGCATTATGGGCAAAACTAAAATAAACCCACCCTGATTAAGCCTAAAACCAAGCCTAGACTGGATCAAAGGTGATCTGCAAGTATTTTAACTGCCAGCCAAAACAAACAATACTCTTTAGAGGAAGAGAACAAGTCCTAAGACTCTACAACATACTATCCAACAATATGTGTCATAGAATAGTTACTAGGCAGGTGAAGAAGCAAGAAAATGGACTGATAACCAAGAGAAAAAGATTTCACAGACCCAGAGATGATCCATATATTGGAGTTAACAGCAAGGACATCAAAATAACCACGCTGAAGATGTTAAAATCGAAAGAGGAGGACACAATTGATGTAAAGAAAACGAGACATGGGTATTAAAGTTCTGTGAGAACAGGGACTTGGTCATGCTTTGTTCACTGTTGAATCCTTGGGGCATAGAACAACACCTGGCAGCAGTATTTGTTGGTTGGATGAATGAATGGTTTGCTGGATGGAAGGATGGGAGAGGCTATGTTGAGGGTTGGTAACAAAACCAAAAAATTGGTAACTGCTGACAGGACATTACTGTCAGTATTCCACATAAAATATTATCAGAATAAAACTCTGCATCAAAATCTAAAATATACAGATTTATATACTCATACATAAACAGTCAATGCCCCACTTATTTCATCCACTCTTTCATCTGTCCCATCTCTAGGACATTTTGAGCAGAATTTCCCTACTCCCTCTTAAGTAAAAATAAAAGCATAATACTACAATTGGTTCTCAAACCTTTATAAAAAGAAAAACAACTTCAGATTGAGTAATGTTGTGGACATCTTACTCTGTACAAATTCCCCCCTCACTGGTCCCTCATCAGAAACTGCCAACACTTTCCACATGTCCTACCCTTCTGTGAACTGCTCTTCTTCCGAGATAATCCATATGATTCCTGTGGGAGTTTTGCAGTTTACTGACATGTCCTGGCCCCCTGGTCACCTAAAGAATCCCTTCCCCCAGATTTTCAGACTTAAGACCAGACTGTATGTCAAGAACGTCAAAGGGTTACAATTAATATGACATGCAGGAGCTAGCCAGGTAGAAAACACAGGTCTCCAGTGAGGAGGTATGGGGCAGTAAAGCCAGCAGAAGGAGAAAAAGGAGAATCTTGACTATGTCTGAGCCCCAGGTCCTACATGTTCTTTAGGCCCAGCTACATTGTATCACTACCCTACCCCTTTCTTGAGATTCCAACAAATAAGTTTTTTTTTGGTTTTTTTTTTTTTTTTGCTTAAACAATTTGAAATGGGTTTCCACCACCTGCAGCCAATCCCTAACAACTACAACTAGTTTACTAAGTAACTGCTCTCACTAGTACTAGTACATTCTACTTTGGCATGCTAACTGCTATAAAAACATAGGTTGAATAACTGTCTTCTTTCCCACAGGAAAAGAGCATTGCCTTCTATTACTTTATATTTATTTATCTGTGTCCTTGGGGAAAGATGTATTTAAAGAAAAATGTAAAGATTAAAAGAAAAGGAACACTTTCAATATGAAACAACACTGAAAAGATAGAGAAAAATCAAATATACTTCTGACCTTGTGTTAGGGTCTTCAGTGGGGAGTAAATAGAAACCTTACTCATTCCCCTTTTCTCAATTAAGAATCTCCTACAAACAAGTAGCAAGTAGTATTTACTAAAACTGAGTTGACAGTCACACAATTAATGTAATGCTTTTATACTAAGGATAACTAGCCAAGTCTTAGAGAACTTCCAGGAAAACCTATCTTCAATTTTAAGTCTAATGATCAACTGTTCCCACACACAGCTCTGCCTGAATCTTGTTTTCTTCCTTTTCCAGTTTAACTTGTGCTCCCCCAACCCCACCCTCAGAACTGCCACTGACTGTTTTGAAAATTGTAAGACTCCAATATGTAAGCATCTTTCAAATTGCTGGTTGCAATTCACTAGTGGGTTTTTAAAAAAATTTAATGGGTCACAACCAGCATTTTAAAATACTATAAATATTAGAGTACATCACATATAGCCAAAAGTTTTGATTTTGTGAGTTTGGTGAAATTTATGTTTCAGTTTCAGAGGGCCCCTACATTCTGCACAATTCCAAGAGGCACCTATCATAATGTAGCAGCTCTACTGTAACACACACATTTGTATGTGTGCACTGGTCATTATGTAAAAATTTCTCATTGTGAATCACAGTCAAAAAAGATGGACAAATGTGATCTATTAGAAAGGTCTATGTTTTACTTAGAATCCTGCTTTCAAATCCCATTACCACCACTTACATTGCATTTCAATGTCTTCATCTGTAAAATGGGAATAATATCTCATATAGCTGTTAAGAGTAAAGAATAAAATATATGTAAAGTGCCTGATGCCAACCCCAGCACTTAGTAATTATTGGCAGCAAACAAAACAAAGAGCTAGAAATTATCTCACCCAAATCTTGTTTGTTTTTAAATTTCTATTGTGGTAACATATATACCACATACAAATTCTGATTTTAACCACTTTCAAGTATACAATTCAGTGGTATTAACTGCATTCCCAACGTTGTGCCACCATCAACAACAACATTACCAAAACTATTCCACCACCCCAAAGAGAAACTCTACACCCATTAAGCATTAACCCTCCATTCTTCACCTCCCCAAACCCCACCTCTGGAAATCTGTAATCTATTTTCTGACTCTATGAATTTGCATATTCTAGTTATTTCATATAAGTAATATACTATATCTGTCCTTTTGCGTCTGGCTTATTTCATATAACATGACATCTTCAAGGTTCATCCATGCTGTGATAATACTTTTTCGCTGCTGAATAATACTTATACTGCATGTATATACCACATTTTGTTTATCCATTCATCTGTTGATAGACACTCAGGTTGCTTCCACCTTTTGGCAACTGTGAATAATGCCACTCTCAACACTGGTATACAAATATCTGTTTGTGTCCCTGCTTTCAATTCTTTTGAGTGTATACCTAGAAGTAGGATTACAAGGTTTATATGGTAAGTCTATACTTAACTTTCTGAGGAACCACCAAAATAGGTTCCAAGCAGCTGTACCATTTTATATTCCCACCAACAAGGTACAAGAAATCTTATTTTTTTGCATTCTCACCAACACTTATTTTCTGTTTTTTTCTGGTTTTTTTAAAAATAGCCATTCTAGTGGGTTGTGTAGTATCTCATTGCGATTTTGATTTGCATTTCCTTAATGGTTAATAACATTGAGCATCTTTTCATGTGTTTATTGGCCATTTGTTTATTATCTTTGGAGAAGTGTCTTTTTAAGACATTTGCCCAATTTTTAATCGCATTTTTTATCTACTTATTTATTTATTTTTGGTCTTTTTGTTGTTGACTTTTAAGAATTCTTTATATATTCTGGATATTAAACTCTTATCAGATATATGGTTTCCAAGTCTTTTTACCCATTCTGTAGACTGTTTTTTCACATTCATGATGAAGTCCTTTGATGTGCAAAGTTTTTTATTTTGAGGAAGTCTAATTTATCTATTTTTCTTTTGTTGCTTATGCTTTTGGTGTCAAGTCTAGGAATCCACTGCCTAATACTGCCTGAAGATATTCCCCTATGTTTTCTTCTAAGAGTTTTATAGTTTTAGCTCTTATATTTAGGTCATTGATCCATTATGATCTAATTTTTGCACATGGTGTGAGGGATCCACTTTCATTCTTTTGCATGATATCCAAATTTCCCAGCAACATTTGTTGAAGAGACTAATTTTTCCCCCCATTGAATAGACCAGGCACCCTTGTCAAAAAGTTTATTTCTGAGCTCTCAATTCTATTCCACCAGTCTATGTCTGTCCTTGAGCCAGGACCATACTATTTTGATTACTGTAGCTTTATACTATGTTTTAAAATTGAGAAGTGTGAGGCCTCCAACTTTGTTCTTTTTCAAGATTGTTTTGGCAATTTGGGGTCCCTCACCCTTCCATATAATTTGATGACTGGCTTTTCTACTTCTGTGAAGAAGGCTGTTGAAATTTTTGATTGGGATTGCCTCGAGTCAATACCACCTTGGTAATATTGACATCTTAACAATATTAAATCTTCCACTCTATGAACATGGAATATCTTTCCATTTATTTAGGTTTTTAAAAATTTCTTTCAGCAATCTTTTATAGTTTTCCATGTATACAACCTTTACATCTGTGACAGTTTGAGATGATTTTTGTGAATCCCAAAAAGAGGAAGATTATGTTTGTAAATTAATCTATTCTTCTGGGTGCGATACTCTTTGATTATATTGGATTCAGATGAGGGGCTCTTAAAGTAGATTACATGTTAAGGTTAGGGTTTTGATTTGACCATGTCAGTAGAGCGTGACTCAGGTTAGTCCCCAACCCCTTGGTGGACTGATATAAATGGACTCTCACTCAAGAAACACACGGAAGAGAGCTCTGTCATGTTTGATCCTGGGGCTATGAGAAGAGATGAGTCATTCGCCTGATAGTCTGCAGCTGACCAGCAGAGAAGGCCCAGAAAGAAACAAGCCCTATGCCAGAGACTGATACCGGAAGCCCTGAGAGACAAGCCCTATGCCAGCCTACAGCTGGGCCCACAGAGCCTTGAAAGGAAGAGGAAGCCCAGGAAGGAAAGACCAGGCAGACATCATCAACCATCTTGCTTCAACAGGTGACATCTGACTTTGGTGAGAAAGCAACTTTGAGCTGGACTCTTTAGGGCCTTGGAACTGTAAGCTTTTACCCCAAATAAATACGCTTTATAAAGCCAACAGATTTCTGGTACTTTGCATCAGCACCCCTTTAGGCAGACTAATACAACATCCTTGGTTAAATTTATTCCTAGATATTCTTTTTGTTGCTACTGAGAGTGGAATTGTTTGCTTAATTTCCCTCACACAAGCTTTGACATTTGCTAACAGTATTCACATTACCAAAATTAAATGTATGGAAAAGAAATGCCTAAATATACACTAAATAATTGTATAAGTTACAATTTTTTTCGTAATAAAAATTAACCAAAAGAAAAAAACTGATAAAACAAATCTTATTCAGAGTCCAAAGACTAGCTTTTATTTCCTCAGTGAAAATATAATTTATCTTATTTTTTTCTTTTGACCAACTTTGTTAACCAGAGAACTAAAACATGATATCTGTACTACTTATTAAAATGAATTATTTCAAACTGGTCTCTTCCATATATCTTAAAAAGTTCACTGTCACACGCCATACAATCCACCCAAATGTGTGACTATATCTCAATAAAACTGTTTTTAAAAATTAGTTCACAAGCACCAAAAAAAAGAAATAAACAAAAACCTTCACTATCTGTAAAGAAATAAGCCTACAGGTCCTTACTGCCAACTAAAACAAAAGAATCGATACAAGAGCAGAGGCACTAAATGCTGATACAGAATCTACAGTTCAATATAAAAAAGGGCCATATGAAATGACTTTTTAATGAGTATAATATAGAAGAATTGCTAGAAAGAGATCATATTATCAAAATGTTTGAGTCACTGACCTAAGCAATCATATAATTTCTCTCTGCCTAGGCTTATTTCATCTGTAAAACTGGGAAGCAGTTGGTACTAAATTCCAAGGATGTTCTGAGGATGCATTATTATAAATTATGCACTCTAATAAGTCCTTATATAATGAATTTGAACTACACTACAATGTCAGTAGAGAAAGCTTGTATGTTCTACTGTGATTTTCACATACTCATCAAATCCTAACATTGAGAACCACTTCTCATTTTGAGTCAACTGGAAACCAAGTTGGCCATCTGCTGACATGAAAGAATGTTACAGACTTAAAAAAAAAACATTTTCTAAAACTCTGAATAACAACAAATTAAGAGGCCTGTCATTGGTACTTAGCAGCAGTTAAAATCATTCAAGTAAATGTTCATCTCTATTCCATTATTATCTTCCAATCAATGACATGCTGAAAATCAGATCTTCTCAAATATAAAATGGTTTAAGAATCAAGATGCCAAATTTCTGGTACCTGCCTGCATAAATGTTATGACTAGATTATGAAATTATGCCAGCCTGCTTAAAAGGACTCTTTCTGGGAGGTGTGGGGAGCAGGGCATATGGGAATCCCCTATATTTCTTACATAACATTTATGTAATCTAAGTATTTTTTAAAATTTTTAATTAAAAATATAATAATAATAAAAGGACACTTTCCAAAATTCTATAAATAGATAAAACTACTGGCACCATTGAACTAATTTTTCCTAAACTGGTGATTCTGCTGCTCCAATTACAGGTCTCACCCAGATCTGTCTCATAATCCATTACACACTTGTGGGCAGTTGGCTGGGGTTATGCTGCAGCCTGCAGCCAAATAAAGAGATGCTAACTGGAACTGAACCAATGATCATTTTACAAGGACACTTGAACTTTGAAGCACTCTGTAAACTGCTGGTTATTTCTAATAATATTCCTGTTAAGTTTCAGTATTGAGCCATTCATTATATTTAACTGCAAACTATATTTCATCTTAAGAACAAGAGAGGTTCAAGAGATTTCCCTGGCTTTTAGATACTCAAAAATCTAATCAAATTCTTCCTAAGTATAAACAACTCTTACCAATAGAAGGCAAGCCCAACTTAATAAAAATAGGAGGAGCTACTCAGAGCAGCTAACCTGGAACCAATCATTTGGGAACCACAGCTTTAGATCTTAGGATCCTAAGACTTCTTTTTTTCTCTACAAATTTTTTTTTAATTGAAAAATATTTTTTTTAATTTTTAAAGCCTAAGACTTTTAAAGCTCAAAAAGAACAAACCTTTATTTACAGATGAGATTTTCATCTAAGTGCTCCATGTCTGGCTCTAATAGTTAATTCTTACATTGTAGCATGTACCAGGTACTGTTCTAAGCACTTTATACCTATTTTTAGTCCTTAAATCCTCACAAACTTATGAGAGACTGAAAAAGAATAAGACCAAGTAATTGCCCGAGGCCACACAGCTATTAAGTGGCAAAGAGAATTTCTAGAGAACCCAGTCCAGGGCTCTTCCAAGACACTAGGGTTCGGAGTTCCAAACTGAGAAACAAATCCTCCGTACGTCCTTTCTTCCAATCCCACCGTCACAAATGAGTAAGCAAACCTTTGACTCCTGAAAGTTCCTCTCATCTACAACCTTAAATTTGAACTTTTGCATCCAAAATGGGTACCCTCCCCGGGAAACCAAGGTTGAAGTGACCAGTTTGAAAAGAAATCGTGTTTCTTGTTTGTTGTTTTCTTCACCGCACCATCTGAAACCTCTAAAAACGTAGTAAAAAAATGGGCTATCAGCACTTTTAGAAAGGCATGATGCTTACAGTGATGAAACTGAGCTAAAAACAGGGACGGCCCTGTGGTTTTTTGTGGTTTTTTTTTTCTTTCAGCCGTCTCTAATGTATTCGGGGAGAGGGGAGACTCTCCGTGTATGCATCTGAATGTATGCGCGAATTACGTGAAGGGACAAATGGAGGATTATTACTCCATCCCTCCAAAGTGGGGAGGCTCAGGCTCAGGCCGTCTGTGTAAAAACTTAAAACCTGTACTTACACACCATCTCTGCCCCGGCTGGTGGCTACGTGGCGCTAGAAAGCATTTCCCCGACCTCGAGAGGTGGTGGCAGCTGGTGGCCTCCCCTCGTCCAGAGTCCCGTGGCAAGGGGGCACCCGGAGGCGGCGGGAAGTGGGGCACGGAGGCTTCCCGGGGATCCCCAAGGGGTGCAAAGTCTGCGGTGGCTTGCCCAGCGCCGCTGTGGGGCCACTGCCTGCCTGGTCCTCACGGCCTCCTGGGACCGCCACTGCCCTAACCCGCCGCCTGGTCTCGGGGGTCAGCCCGCACGCCGGAGACGGGACTGGCCTTCTGAAGCAAAGGCGCCCAAGGGGCGGACACGACCCTCTGTGGGCCACTCACCAGGTTGAGGGGTCCTTCCATTACTTCCATAGACCCCGGGGCAAGCGGCGGCCTGAGGAAGGGGAGTGGCGGCGCCCGGGCACATGGAGGGGAGCAGCGGGGGGAACGCGACTCAGCGGCAGCGGCGACGGCCTCTCTCTGCGCCCCGGGAGCCAGCTGCAGGCTCAGACCGAGCAACAACCGAGCCACTTCCTTCTCCGGCACCGCACGAGGGCCAGCCCCCTGCGCCTCGGCCACGCACGGCGTCACGACGTCACACGCACCGGCGGCTGGTTCAAGGAGGGAGTGAGGACGGGGAGGGGGTCAGACTCAGGGGGGCGGGGCACCGAGTGACGCACGCTTTCGAGAGGGTCATCTTTCTTCTCGCGATAGACGTGTGTTGAGCTTCCTGAAGGCTAGTCTGACGTCCTGTTAGGAGGTGATAAATAAAATGGCACTTTTTTGCTATTGTCTTCAACCATTTCCTTCCAGCCTGGCTTTTTCCTAAATCCACTATGCGTAGCTACATTCTCTCTTGGTCTCCCCTCCCATCTCTATCCCATATACACCTGATTCGTCTTTCAAAAAGCAGATTTGAACAATGTTAGACCATACACTGGACTAGATTCCCTGGGAGAGACATTCCTTACATTCCTTTACTCATGGTCCTTTCCTCCATCTTCAAAGCCAGCATCTTAGCATCTTCAAATCTCTCTCTGTTTCCATTATGATCATGAATGATTCAGGGCTCTGCCTTCAGGTTGCTCACAAAATAATAAAAACAATATGGTTACTGCGAATATTCTCGCAGTCCTGATTTTGTGATAATCAGGGTAGGCTAAACATTTGCTATGTTAGAAAACATGCATGTGTCCCCAGACCTAGTTTTTCTCCCTAGGTCTGGTTTTTAGAATGCTGGTGATAAACTAAGCCTGATTTATTATATGACCATCCTGTATGGGAAAAGACTGTAACTTTGGGTATCTGGTCAACCTTAAGAGATATAGCAGGGGGATGGATGTGGCTCAGGTGGTTGGACGTCCATCTCCCATATGGAGGGACCTGGGTTTGATCCCGGGGACCCCCCGGTAAAAATAAAAAAAGAAAAATATAGAAGGCGCATGAGCCACCAGGCCCTGTGCACGGGTGCACCACCAGGCCCCATGCGCGGGTGTACCGTCAGGCCCCGCGACCCACCCAGCAAGATGATGACGTGACAGGAGAGTGACACAAGGGAGAGCCAAGACAAGACATACCAAAAAACCAGGAACTAAGGTGGCACAGGCGATAGGATGTCTCTCTCCTACATCAGAGATTCCGATGATCGAATCCCAATGAAGACAGGAGGAGAAGGATGAGAAGAGAGGGCAAGAAACAGACACAGAGAGTTGCCCAGTGAATGGACACAGAAATGGCAAAAACAAGGGGGGGGGGGCTAAAAATGGATCAAAGTAAATAAATAAATCCTTTAAAAAATGTATAGGGGAGGAAGATACGGACTATAGTT
>JAQZBX010070318.1:0-15434 GCA_029593785.1 Cabassous unicinctus
GTTACTTGGTAAAAGGACAAGAATAATAACTTAATAAGAAATACATTGTCTTCCAAATCTTCAGCGGCCAACTAGGCATTATGCCTCTTCTTAGTTGTAGGAGGGGCCAGATGCATTTTCCTTCATCTTAAAAAGGATATCTTGATACTCTCCTCTTCACTGGATGCCTAGAAATTTCACTGATGTGGAATGCCCCTGAATTTTTGTTGAATTCATTACTCATCCTCTGGCATGCAAGTAATTTACCAATAAGTCTAGAAGAGTTGCTACGTCTTGCTCATTTCATCCAGTCAGCATAATATCATCAATTTAATGGACGAAAGTGACGTCTTTTGGAAGTGTAATTCAATCAAGGTTATTACAGCCTAGATTATGAGATAGGGCTATAGATTTGCTCTACCCCTGAAGAAGAATAGTGAAGGTGTTTTGCTGTTCTTGCCAGTTGAAAGCAAATTAACAGGAATTGAAAATAAAATATTTGTCAATTCAATAGCTGCATACAAGTACCTGGGGATGTGTTAATTTCCTCAAGCAGTGATACCAAATCTGAAACAGCAGCTACAATGAGAAAAATTGCCTGTTTAAATATATAATAATCAACTGCAATCCTCCAAGAGCCATCTATTTTCTGCACAAACTAAATAGAAGAGCTGAATTGGAATGTGATTAAATCATCACCCCTGCATCCTTCCAAACCTGATGATGCTGATCTACCTCATGTATCTGTGAGTCTCTTTCCGAAAGCTATTCAATCCCATCGATCAAGATATCTTTTCAACAGTACCACACTCTCTTATTTTAGCTTTTTGTTAAATCCTAAAATTATGCAAGCCTTCTAACTTTATTCTTTTTTATTCAAAGTTGTTTTGACTATATTAGTCCTTTGCTTTTTCATATAAATTTTAAAATCAGCTTGTGAATTTCTGAAAACAAGATTTTGCTTAAATTTTAACTGAGTTGCATTGAATCTATAGATCAATTTGGGATTGCATTTAATTAATTAATCAGATTCCCTACCAATATCATATTTCTTAATTTATTTTATTCAGATTGCATGACCAATATTACCTATCTACTATGTTAGAATCTCTTTGTATGAGTCCCAAGCATCCACGTATTTTTCAAAATTATTCTAAGATTTTCATATGGATATAGCCAGGTACTAATCCTTAGGCTAGTATATGGCATCTCCATAACAAAGAAAGACCATATGAAACTGAAACCATCTAACCTGTAACTCTACCAGACTTCTAATATTCTTACTTTTTATCACATAGACTACTACAGTTTTTTTCTACTGCCCCAGCCCTCCTGTTAATACTTATCATTCATAAGTTTTTCTCCTCTTTTCAATTCTCACGTTTAATCTAACTCTCACACTTCATGAGAAGTATAGCATTTTAAATTTTAAAAAGGAAGCATAGTAATTTTTATTAAGCAATTATATATTGTGCCATAGTTTACCCATTTCATATAATCTTATTATATACATATATACGGAATTTTTGAGGAATATAAGAGATTATATTTTGAGTAAAAAGAAGCTGATTTCAGGAAATTTAAGTTATTAACCTAATGTCACATAGCTAATAAATATTAGAGCTAGGACTATATATTAGAAAAATAATTATTTAATTACTTCTCTGATCCTATGCCACATGGTTTTTACACCAAGTGACCATTTTTTTACTGAATGGCAAATTGCATTCATGTAGCAATTTTTATCATGTAATTCATTGTTTCAGAAACTTTCATGTTTATTATGGAAAAAAATCTAATCATATCACTTTTCTGTTGCAGAAGACAGTTATTGTGGTTTCTCTTTTGATACACCTTATGGACATCAAGAAGATCTTAATAAACTGTCATACATATCTAAGTGCATAATACTCATAGTATATTGTAATAATTGAATGACCAGTTCAATTCCAGAGATAAGAAGAAAGGTTTTTCATCACTTACACAATATTTTAGAAACTATAATCCTGAATCTCAATCTGCAGTATGTGTTTTAATATTTAAATTTGAGATAATGTGTTATAGCTTATTCAGAGTTGTACTAAAAAATGGAACCAAGGTTTTCCAAGGAACATAGGAGGAAAAATAGGAAGTTCTCTACATAGTAAGTTAACAGAGCTGTGAATCAGAAATTTGCTTTAATTTTTTATGCAAAAAATGGAATAGGGACAATAGGAATATGGGACTATAATTAAATATTAGAGAAATAATTAAAAAGAAAAAATTAATTTTCAACCATGCATTCAGTGTATACTATTTTGATATATTTTTTCAAATCCAAAATTCCCAGTAGAATGATATTTAATGTATATTTAATTTCATGTAATAAACATGTGTTTTAATTTGTTAAAAGCTGATGAAAGCAATGTACAGAAATAGGTTGGCTTTTACAAGGAAGATTTATTTATTTATAAGCTTACAGTTTTGAGGCTATGAAAATATCCAATATTCATTAGGCAATGTTCATCAGGCAATGCTTTTCTCTCTGAAGATCTGCTGCTGGCATCTTGGACTCCTGTTATACCACAGAGCACAATGCAGCATCTGCTTTCTTTCCCTTCTCCTGCAGGTCTCATTACTTTTTCGTTTCTGGCTGCTTCATCTGTGGCTTTCTCTCTCCTAGGTTCCCTTGAATTCAGCTTCTTGCTCCCATGGTTTTTTTCTCTGTTTCTTTTGCTTTTTTCTCTGTATGTCTTTCTTTCTATTCATCTGGTGTGTAAAGGACTCCAGCAAGAGGATTAAGACCCACCCTGGGTCATGCCTCTTGAAGAAATTTAATCAAAAGTCCCTTAGCTGCAGTAACCTAATCAAAAGGTTCCAACTACAATAGGTTCACACCAAAATGAATGGATTAGCTTTAAGAAAAGAATTTTCTGGGGTCCACAAAAGCTTCAAACTACCACAATATGTGCAACTTAAAATAGAAATACTTAGCTTCTTGTTTAGGGGCCCTTCATTACTCAGTGTTTTAATGAGAAATAATTGTTTTTTAATTCTGTATTTATTTTATTTTAGAGAAATTGAATTTGGAAATATTTCAATTTTATGCATGCTTCAGATATTATCAAAATTTAATTTAAGTATTTCAATGTATCTCAGAAATAAGAACTCTGTAATGACAATATTTTTATCCAGTTGAATAGGATATGCCTGAAAATTTTGGTTAATATTAGTTATTTTGTGGTTTGGAAAGATGAAGTACTATCTGCAAACTCATACTGCTACTAGGCGCTAGCTGAGATTTTAATTCAGTGTCATAGAGACTCTTAATCGTCCAAAACATGTTTCAGAAATTTCACTGAAGTAGAGATTAGAGTTGGCATCTTGTTGAAATTCACCAGTGTCTTAGTCACAATGTATTATATAATGGATTCTTTTAGTAGACTACCTATTGATACACTTTTCAAAATTCTTGCATAATTTTATTTCCTTTCACTGTGTTTCTTCCACCTTCCTGTTTTGTCCCTACCACTCTTCAGTAAATATTACTGTGTCACATTTGGGCATTACTGTAGGAGAAAGAGAGACAGGGAGAGAAATGTGTTGGATAGAAAGAGAATTAGGAGTTTTTTGGAACAGAACTGCCTTTCTTGTTATGCCCAGATAATTACATTAGTACAGAATTATATTATTAGTTGATATCTTTAGAAGTTATTTTCTTAGCATAGACACTTAAACTAAATCAGAAATTATTATGATTTATTTGAGTGTTTTTTTCCATGAGAAAATGTGAGTTGTCTGAACTCATAAAGAAATCAGAATTTAGCTTGATTATATATTTTACTCAGATTTCTCTGAGTCAAATGAGCTTATTTTTCCTCTAATCCCACAATTATTAAGATATTTATTCTATGTATTAGAAAAATATTTCACCTAGATCTGTAAGAGCCTTTATGGGAAAATAAAGATGTGGCTTTTTTTTTCACTTCAATAATTTTAAGTTGATTTGTGCATTCTCTTCTTGGCATATGAACATCTCAATATAACAAAACCTTAGCATGATTCAGGTCATGAATATAAATCATTTGTAGATCACTAAATGCAACCTGGCCCAATGCATGGCAAATCCTTGAAAATACAGGTGCCAATGAATTAAGGTGAGTTAAAACACATAGAACTATGGCACACAGAAGGAAAAACAAAAGTAACTATTATGAAATCTTGCTCCTAAATAAGGATCCTAGACTTAACTGTGTTCAATCACTAAAGCTTTCAATTCCTATACAGGTGACTGTTTAACTTTTTTTTTCTGCCATGCACTCTTTCTTCTTCACACTCCATTGAATGGTAAACAGTTTATTGGCATAGGGAAGAATACCAGAAATCAAATGCTACTTGTGGCAAATATCATGATGTAATTATTTCAGCAATAGTTTTTGTTAACAATTTTATTAATGATCCAAGAGCTGTAGGAAAAAATCAAGTAGTTTAATACACATGTAGTTAGAGATCAACAATAAGAATGAGAGAGAATGGATCAGAAGAAATATTTAAGGATATAATGGCCAAGACTTTCTCCAAATTTAGGAAAGACATCAAATCATAAATGTCAACAATCCTCCAGGAAGGATAAATGCCATAAATGCCAGCAATCCTTCAGGAAGGATAAATGCAAAAAGCAAATCAACAGACCACAAAACTCATGGAGATTCATGAGATTCACTGATGAAAAGCAAAGGTAAGTGTACAATTACAAATGCAGACAGAGGACAACCAGCAAGACGGTGGCAGAGTAAGGAGCTCCTAGAGTCAGCTCATGCTATAAGGCAATTAGTAATCACTCAGAGCTATCTAAAGCACCTGTTTAGGTGCTCCAGGAGACAAGAAGAGCATCCTGCAACATCCTTGAAAGAAAGGAGACAGGACACTGCCCATTTGCAGAGAAGATTTTTAAGTAGAGCATTCTATGCTCTGGAGGCCCATGCCCATAATCCACTGGCAGTACAAGCCACCTCGGGAGCTATTCTGCAGCTGAAATTGGAAGCTCCACTTTGCAAAAATGGGGGAGGAAGAGAAGATTGGGCACCAATTTCAGCTACTGATTAGTAAATTTGGTGGGCTAAAGTGTAATCCTAAGAACAGCTAAAGTTTGAACCTGTCCAAATCAGAAAGAGGCCAGTAGTCACAATCTTAACTCCATGCCTAACATGAGGGGAAGGGGGGCTGACTGAAAATCACAGTGCTGTTAGGGACCAGCTTCTTTCATCCAGATCAGATTGCAGCTCTAGCCTAAGCCCCTGTCGCATTTCTAGCAGGGAGGAAGCTGAGGTGACCTGCACCAGCCTCTCTGGGAAAATACAGGCCATGCCACAGAGGCCAGTGATCATCCTACTCTGGCAACACAAGCTGCCTCAGAAGCTATTTTGTGGCTGGAGATGGAATCTCTATTTCCCAAAAACGGGATGAAGAGATGGTTGGCCACTGATTTAAGCTGCTGATTAGTAAATTGGGCTGACTAAAGTATAACCCTAAGAAAAGCTAAAGTCTGAACCTGTCCAAGTTGGAAAGAGGCCAGTAGTTGTCATTTTGACAACACCCCCAGCATGAGAGAAAGCCAGGCTGACTGAAAATCACAGTGATGGTAGAGATGGGTTTCTTTCACCCAGATTGGCCTGCAGCTCCTAGCCTAGGCTTCAGTCCCACCTCTAGCAGGGAGAAAGCTGGCAAGCCCTGCACCAGCCTCTCCAGGTAACTGCAAGAACATTCAGCTGGCACGCACTGAACAGTTGGAAGTTTACCGGAGCAACTGCAGTCATTTTGAACCTGCACGGCGTAGATTGCTACTCACACCTTCAGCTCCATCCCCACTCCAGGCAGGGGAGAAAGGAGCATGAAGCTTCAACAGTCTCTCGGGACAACTATGGTCTAGTTCTGCATGACTTGGAATATTACACATGGCTGTGACTCTGTCTCAACCAATGTCAAAGGAGAAAGTTGGCAGAAGCTTCTCTGGTCCCTGGGACAATAAGTGCAGCTTGTGCATCCACAGTGTACAACACCGAATACATCCTTGGCTCCTACTACACAAACAGCAAGGGAGAAAGGGCAAGAAGTCCTAAACTAAAGAGAGAAACTGCACCCAGAATAAATACTCTAGTAAAGCAGATGCGAAGACACCAATAAAAAAATTAGAATCCACACCAAGAAAGAGGAAGATTTTCCCTGTTAATGGAACAAGATAAGCCTCCAGATGACATAAAGGAGTTGAGACAATGAATCATAGATGCTCAACTAAATCTCCTTTGTAAATTCAATGAGATGTTTAAAGAGATTAAGGATGTTAAGAAGACATAAGATGAGTACAAAGAAGAATTTGAAAGCATATATACAAAAGTAGCAGATTTTATGTGAATGAAAGGTGCGATAAATGAAATTAAAAATACACTGGAAATATATAATAGCAGATTTGAGGAAGCAGAAGAAAGGATCGGTGAGCTTCAAGAAATGGCCTCTGAAAGTGAAAAAATTAAAGAACACATGGAGAAAAGAATGGAAAAAATTGAACAGGGTCTCAGGGAATGAAACAACAGGAAGAAACATGCAAACCTATGTGTCATGGGTGTACCAGAAGAAGAAGAGAAGGGAAAATGGGCAGAATAAATGTTTGAAGAAATAATAATAGAAAATTTCCCAACCTTATTGAAGGACATAGACATCCATGTCCAAGATGCACAATGTACTCCCATCCAAATAAATCTGAATAGACCAACTCTGAGACATACTAATCAGAATGTCAAAAGCCAAAGACAAAGAGAGAATTCTGACAGCAGCAAGAGCAAAGTAATGCATAACATATAAGGGATACCCAATAAGATTAAGTGCCAATTTTTCATCAGAAACCATGGAGGCAAAAAGACAATGGTATGTTATATTTAATGTACTGCTAGAGAAAAACTTCCAGCCAAGAATCTTATATTTGGCAAGATTGTTTTAAAAAATAAGAGTGGGTTTAGAATATTCACAGATGAACAGAAACTCAGAGAGTTTGTAACCAAGAAACTGACTATGCAGGATATTCTAAAGGCTGTGTTACAGTCTGAAAAGAAAAGACAGGAGAGAGAGGCCAGGGAGAGAGTCTAGAAATCAATAAAAGTAACTCAAAGTGTCAAAAGAGTGGTAAAAATAAAATATGACAGTTAAAACCCCAATATTCAGGAATAACCTTAACCAATGATGTAAAGCACTTGTATTCAGAAAACTAAAACTCATTGTTAAAAGAAATTAAAAAAAGACCTAAATAATTGGTAGAACATTCAGTGCTCATTGATTGGAACACTGAATATCATTAAAACATCAATTCTACTCATATTGACATACAGGTTCAATGCAATCCTGATAAAAATACCACAAGCATTTTTTAAATAAATGGAAAATGCAATTATCAAACTTATTTGGATGGGTAAGGGGTCCTGGGGAGCCAGAAACATCCTAAAAATGAAAAGCAAAGTTGGAAGACTCTCATTTCTGGACTTTAAATCATATTGCCTACCTACAGTAGTGAAAACAGCGTGGTACTGGCATAAAGACAGACACAGAGACCAATGGAACCAAATTGATGGTGCAGAAACAGACCCTCATATTTATGGTCAAGTGTTTTTTGACAAGCCTGTCAAACCGACCCAGCTTGGGCAGAACAGTCAATTCAACAAATGGTGTTGAAAGAACTGGATATCGATAGCCAAAAGAAGGAAAGAGAACCCCCATCTCATACCTTACATGAAAATAACTCAAAACGGATCAAAAACCTAAATATAAAAGCAAGAACCATAAAGCTTCTAGAAGTAAATGTAGGAAAATATCTTCAAGACCTGCTGGTAGATGGTGGATTCTTAAAGAAGATAAGAGGAGGACTGAGATGGACTAGTGATGTTTAAAGTATGAAGAAACTTTAATTAACTTTAATGTAGAAGTGTGGAAATGTACAGACTTGGTAACAGATTATAGTGACCAACAGCTTGTTTATAAATGGGAATGTGTCTGAAAATGGTAGTCTAGGGATATAAATACCAATTGACAGAAAGCTAGAGAATAATCTAGGGACTGAATAACACAGTAAACCCCAAGGTGGTTGAGAATTGGGATTGATGGTACAGATGCAAGAGTGTCCTTTGTGAGCTAGAGCATATGTTTATCATTATTGCAGGGTAATGGAATGTGGAAAAGCATGGGAAAAATCCAACTGGAGTGACGCTATGGACTGTGATTAACAGTAATACTGTAATATTCATGCATCTATGCCAAAGATGTACTGTGTTGATAATGGGGGATTGTGGAGAAAGTGTGCCAAATGTACACTGTGGACCTGTTAATAATCTGTGGATATTATCTCATAATCTGTAACAAATGTTCCACCATGGTGTTATGTGTTGATAGAGGGGTATTGTTTTGGAATTCTGCACATGTGCATTATTGTTTTGTAAGCTTACAACTTTTGTCATAAAAATATTTTAAAAAAAATAATAGGATGGATTCGGGGGGAAAGACACGAAATATAAGATAAGGACAATATTTAGTAGGAAGATTTTGACAATATTCTGTCATAATTTGTAACAAATGTCTCACAAGGCAAGATATTGGTGGTGGGTTGATATATGGAACCCCTGTATGATATTATGAATGTTTGCTTTGTAAGTTCATAACTTTTACTATATACTTATTGTTTATATATGTTCATGCAAAATGATATAAAAATAATAATAATAGTGTGGGTTGGGGGAAGAATACTTTGGTTAGTTGTAATAATTTGAGGATGCTCTTTAATCATTAGTTAAAAATGTTTCACAACAATGCAAGACTTGATGGTAGGGTGATGTATGAGAGTCTTGTTTGATGTTATGTACGTTTGTTTTGTAAGTTCACTACAATTACTATATATTTATTGTTTATGTATGCATGTGTAGGAGTGATATATTTCAATAAACTTTTTAAAAGTGGTAAAAAAGCAGACATAGGAAAATACATATCGCATACAGAAGAAAAAGCATAATTATTATAAAAGACTTGTAATCCAAAATGATAAAAGTCAGAAAATATTGGAAAATATCTTTAAAGTACTGAAAGTTAAATACCTACTCCAGATTTCAATACCCACTGAAAATAACTTTTAATTAAAAGATCAAAATAAAATCTTTTTAGGAAAATAAGCATATGTGCACATAGAAATATTTTTCTCTGCAGACTTTTGCTTTAAAAATCATTCAGGCAGGACTATAATAACAGAAGGACACTTGAGTCTAAACATAAACATATATGGCAATGTAATTGTAAAATTGAAGGTATATGTATCAAATATTTGATTTTTTAATTTTTAATTGATTTAAAAATAATTCCCTAAAGCAAAACATGTTTGAGGAATTTTGGGTGTATTCCATATATAAAAGAAAAAGTATAATAAAAGTAGCACAATGATTGGGAATGAGGAATTGAATCTCTACTACTTTACAGTTCTTACATTATAAGTTATGTGGTATATTATTTTAGGTAGAATATGATAAATTAAACATGCATATAATAATTCCTAGGACAACCAATAAAAAAGAGAAGACCCAAAAATTACAAACATAAGGGATTAAAATAAGGATATCATTATAGTCACCTTACAAATATGAAAAGGAAAATAAGAAAATTTTATAAACTACTTTTAGTTATTAAATATGGTAATTTACAGTAAATATACAGTTCTTTAAAATGCTCACATCAGAGGAAATGGTAGCCTTAATACTCCTATACCTTTTAGAGAAATTGAATTTTTCCTTAAAAATCTTCTGAATGACTATTTGGAATTTGTTTTATAAATGTGAAAATTGCATATTTCCCTAATACTGGAATGTGGACTTAGTGCTATATGAAAACTCTTCAACCATGCATAAGAGGACATATTTGGAGAGTAAGCAACAACAGAGAAGAAACCTG
The DNA here is from genome assembly GCA_029593785.1 of Cabassous unicinctus. Taxonomy (NCBI): domain Eukaryota; kingdom Metazoa; phylum Chordata; class Mammalia; order Cingulata; family Chlamyphoridae; genus Cabassous; species Cabassous unicinctus. The sequence goes on from JAQZBX010070318.1 coordinate 9,931, forward strand.
TGTCCCATGATTACCTCATGAAAAGAGCCACCCACAAAGCCTAGTCAGCTAAAGTCTGCACTGTTACCCACAAGGATACTTTCCACTTTGTTGAGCCACTGTTTCTGAAGCCCTTTCTTACATAGGCTGTACCTAAGTGATAGAAGTTCTTTCCCTACCTGAGTCACATCTCTTGACAAATCACTCTTTCTTTTGCAGAGATCTTGCTTCCTGGAAACAGTAATATGCATGCATGTTTGAGAACATTTAGCACTTATCTCCAAAATTTCACTGTCTTCTATTAACAATTTAGAGAACACTGATAGCAACATAAACCTCACAAAAGTCCTTGTTTTTTGTTAATGCTTTTTAATATAATAAGTAATTATTATTATTTTTAACTCTAAAAGATTAGTAAATTTTTGTAAAAAAAATTGTCATATCACAGAGTTGCGAGTAATAATGAATCCTTTAAAGGCAGACAGTCTGGTTCAAATGTGAGCTTCTCCTTTAACCTGTTGACTGACCATGAAGAAGTTATGTCCCAGTTTCATCCTCTGTAAAATTCAGCCTTTCCAAAACTTTATTGAAGCACTCTTCTAAGTATTGGGAATATAGCACTGGACATAACTGGAAAAATATTTTGCTCATAAAGCTTTTATAGTGGAGGAAAATAGAAAGGAAACAAAAGCCTTAAGCAAAATATTTAGAATGTTAGGTAGAGCAACTGCTATGGAAAACAAATGCAGCAAGGACAAGGGATGACATCAGGTGGTAAGGGATGGTCTTATGAGGAAGTGAATGAGAAAAGACCCATGCAGTTATCTGGGGGATGGGAAATTTAGGAAGAAGAAAAAAATGGAAGAACTCCAACAGCATCAGGGCTAATGTGTAAAGGGAAGCAGGAGAAGTTCAGTTTGGCTGTGCCAAAGTGAGCATAACAGATGCAATGATAAAGGATGAGTTCATAGAAATAAGACAGAAGAGCAAAATCATGTTGGAACTGAGGCTATTATGAAAATTTCGAGTTTTCCTGTGTGTAATGGGAAGTCATGTAGGTTTTGGAAGAAAAGTGACATTATACAATTTACGTTTTTACAGTAACACTCTGGCCCCTACATAGAGATTCAACTTGAGGGGAATAAGGCAGAAAACAGAGAGAAAATCTAGAATGCTGCAGCAATATTTTAAACCTGAGATTATAGGTCTTTTGGGCCAGAGTGGTAGCAGAGGAGGTGTTGAGAAATAGTCACCCCCTGAAAGAATATTCTGCACAGAGAATCAATATGATATGCTAATGGACACGATGTGGGGTGTGTGGCATAGAGAAAATGCCAGGATGAGGCTAAAGTCTTTGCCTGAACAAGAGGGAGGATGATTTCCAAATGCCTGAGATTAAATTTTAGGTATTTCAAAAAACTACCTCGGAGTTATCTTGTGAAAATAAACTACTTCAATTACCTAAAGCCCTTTGAAATTTTTTGCCACTCAGTAGGTGCTCAGTAAATATAATCTGTTTTTACCATTATTATATAACATCAATAATTTGTAAACAAAAACTAATGTTCATATTTTGTCATGCTCTATTCTAGTCTTATTTTCTTAATCATTTTTATGTGTTTCAAATTTAAAATACATTGTATTTAGACATGCCACCATCAATGAGAGGATTTTTTCTTAAAAATATTTCAGAACACATCTTACATAAAATATGATATGCACTGATTTAAATAGGGGAAATACAGGAAAAATGTAAATAGACTAGTGTTTTCACATTGGCCAAATGGTATTTTACCCTTATCTAATAACATGACAAATGCTTTCTAGAATATATTATAAGAAAATAGGATTGTCTGAATTTAATTAAAATATCAGTATTTCCTGAACTTTTCATGTATGAAAAATTAGACCATATCTGTTGACCATTTTGTCAAAACTAACCAAAACAATACATTTTCTAAATTTTAGAAATGTACATAAATGAAAACAAGTCCAGCACAGTTCATAAGAAAGACTAGAAATTGTAAAGAGCTTGTAAATATCAGATAAGATACAATCCATGTAAAAAAATGAGGGATTAGTCAAAAAGAATATTATTAAGAATATATAATGTGACTCAAGCAGTTGATCGCCTGCTTCCCACAAGGGAGGTCCCAGGTTCATCCCTGGTGCCCCCTAAAAACAAAACAAAAAAACAAACAACAAGCAAACAAATTAAAAAAACAACTCAGGGAAGCTGAAGTGGTTCCAAGGATGAGTGCTGGCCTCCCACATAAGAGGTCTGTGGTTCAGTCCCCAGCCCTGGCACCTCCAAAAATAAATAGATAGATGATAGATAGATAGGTAGATAGACAGATAGATAGATAGATAAAAATAAATGCTTACCAAAGACTTTTCAAATAAAAAAGAATTGCCATAAAGAGAACTTCTTCACAATATAGAGTTTGGAACAAAAATAGTCATAATAAAGTAATTTATATGGATATATGATAAGGTAAATTTTTTGTATGAATGAAATTTCATATAAATTTCAATTAAAATTCAGTATGTAGAGAAAATAATGTACATTTTATGTATTTGAATAAATTAGTGAATATTGATGGATTAGTGAAATCATTACTATTTTACTCCTAAAAGAGATTTTGAACTTTATTTTAATCTTTCAAAAATCATTTAAGAAAATGTACAAATTCTTAAAAAATGTAAAATAAATTAAGAGAATATAAATTACTTGAATGCTAAAAAAAAGTATTTAATACCATTGCTTAAGTTTAAATAAAAAATAACCAAATATTTGAAAAATGAAGAAAGCATACTTTCTTAAATATACATTGAATGGCAAAGAAAATTCAAATTGAAATTACAATTTATGTAGAGAATTTTATAAAAGGAACTTTTGGAACCTACCTGGCTCAAATTTATGGGATGTCACAAAATCTAGATTCATTACCAATTCTTAGTTTTATAACTTTGCTCTATTAAAATTTGTGTAATAAATGAGCCAAGAATTTAATTTAAGATAACAAACTTATAGAAATTCAGAGAAAGGAAACAATATTTTTAATGATACCAAAATTAAACAAAGTAGCATACTGACATATCACAGAATGGTAAGGTTTTTAAATAATTAGCTGGAAGATACAAAAGCAATATCAGAGCATGAAGATATTTAACGTCATTAATTACAAAACTTCAGTTCTTAAACCATGGAAAGATGAGGTTCTCGATTCTGTTCACTAACGAAGAAAGCATTTGTTTTAGTTGCCTAATCTGCTCAAGCAAATACTATTGAATGTGTGGTCTTAAAAAAATGGGAATTTATTAGAATGTGGTTTTGAAGCTAAAAGAAGTCCAAAACAAGGTGTCATCAAAGCATCATTGAAGCAATGCTCCCACAAGTCTATGGCATTCTGGGACTGCAAGTGATCCCTGGAAATTAGTTTCAAGGTACATTGAAGCATCTCCTGGTTTTTCTTTTCTCTTCTAGTTTCCCTTGATATTTGACATCTAGCTGTTGCATCTGAGGCTTTCTCTTCCTTTCACTGAATTTCAATCTCTTGTAAAGGATTCCAGTAATAGGATGAAGATCCATCACTATTGAGGTAGGCTAAATCTTAATTGAAGTAACCTGATCAAAAAGTCCTACTTACAAGGGTTCACACCAATGGAATAGATTAAAATAGAGAACATGCTTTTCTGGGGCACATAGAGTTCCAAAACCCCAAAATATTCAACTCTCAAAGGAAATATTAAATATTATAGACCTAGGGATTGGAAGATGGTGTCGGCTTAGGAGGACAACTGCGGACAGCTCCCAGAACACGGCTGATAGTGGACGGGGTCCTGCACGGGGGTTTGTGCTGTGGGCATGTGGAGTGAGAAGCCTGGGACATCTATCTGGGCAGATCGATGGCATGGACTGAACCATAGAGATTCGTGAGTTTTAAGCCTGCCTGTGGTGGTTAACACAGTCGGCTGACCCCCACCATTATGGGGAAAAAAAAAAAAAAGCCAGTTGGAACCGCGACTCCCGTCTGGTAACTGGGTGACAGGGCCAGGTGGGAGGGGGCATTTTCTGAGGGAGGAGCTCTGTCAAGAGAGCTATATTTTCTGGGGACTTGGCTCCCTGAAGCACCCTGCAACTTAGATGAAGAAAACAGTTGCAGTGAATTGGCACCCAGAGGAGGGGAGGGGTTAATCTGAAGAGGGAGTTTATTTGACTAGCTGCCCAGGGATAAGCCCCAGGCCCCGCGGAACTGGAAAGAGGGACAATCTCCAAGAGAGGGAGAGTTCTGACAGAAAGCAGAGAGGGGATATTTTAGCTGTTGATCTGGCTGCCTGGACACCCTCATAACTTTGGGGAGCAGATAAGCCAGCTTGAAGCAGCACCAGGCTGAGGGGAGAGGCGAATCTGAAGAGTAATCCTCATTTACCAGCAGCCCGGTGACGCAGAGGCTCTGATCCAGAAGGGCAGATTCTGCCATTTTTAGCATTCTACACTAACAAACATCAGACTTTTCATCCCTGGGGAATCCCGAAATTGGTAAGTGCTTGATTAGTTTCCATGAGCCCAGTTAAGGTCCCTCCATGAGGGGGTTGGACTAGAGAAGGACATATTTTTGGTCCTGTATTACACCAAAATAAAAAAATAAAAATAAATAAATAAATAAATAAATAAATAAATAAACAAAAAGGTCACTTTAATAAATAAAAAATAAATTCTTTTTAATTTAGTTGAATAGCAAAAGCTGCTTCAGGACCTGCATATAGAACTCTGCAGGGAAATTGTTTGATAAACACAAGCAGGCTGAGAGGATCAATGGGACCCCAGGAATATTGATCCCCCTTAGCTTTGTTTGACTGCCTGCCTGTGTGGTTGTTAGGCTTTTCTCTGTTTATTTGTTGTCTCTTGCTTTACTTTCCTCTTTCCTCCACCCTTTCTTCTTTCTTTCATTTTTTTTTTAATTAGGTGCTCCTAGCTTGTCTCTTCCTTGCTGTGCTTCTTCTTCAGTAATTTCCCATTCTCTCTATATATTCATTATGTATTCCAAACTATCTCTTATACTTCCCTCAGCTTTCTGCCTTCTGCTCTCTCTTGTGGCTATTAAATACCACAATTTTTCCATACGCCCACAACTCAAGGGTATCAATTTCTATTCCCTCTATTTTATTTCTTTTTTTATTAATATTAACTCTTTCCTTTTAGCCCTTTCTTAACATTCACTCTCTCCTCATAATTCTAGCCTTTTAAATCATTATATATATATTACTCTTTTGGTTTCCCAGTCCATTGTAGGTACTCCAATTTCTTTCCTATTACTCTACACTGCCTACATGAGTTAAATATTAACTTCATTAAGTCATATTTGGCCCTTCTTCTAACTTTTATCAATATTACTATTATCCTTCTTCATTTCTCACATCTTTCGATTCCTCTGGCCCTAATATTTTGCCTTCAAGGGAACATAGAAAGAAGCAAGGAAATAAAATAAGAAGAAAAAGTATCAAAGAGAAAACTTTACACA